>BMAW01013180.1:871853-903448 GCA_019974015.1 Nephila pilipes
ATATATATATATATATATATATATATATAATTAAATTCAGGCATATTTTTTTTAAGGTTACGTATAATTATACAAACAATTTTTTTGAAAATCGGCCGATTGTCTGTAAGCATAACTAAAAATAAGACTAAAAGGGTATTCTTTCATTTTGTGACAAACCCTTTATATCTGTCTATACAAATTAATGTAAAATTGTTTTTTCAAATACCAATAATAATATTTTACACATAAATGGGGTCATTCCATATTTATGTATATCTTAAACGGTAAGATATGTATTTCTAATATTGTTATTCTAGAAAGAATTGATTTTTGTAATTACAACAAAGCACTTATGAATTCAAAACTATAATTTTGAGATGAATTTCAGTATGATACACTACATGATACCAACGATGAAATAACTATAGTAATAATTTACACAGAGATGAAATAAAATACTTGACGCCTGTTATAAAAATCAATATATATATAGCCTTATCAACAATGTGAGAATAATTGGTATTTAAAAATTTGGTTTTAGTAATATCTTATGAAATTGAATTCTTACATTCATTTGATGTTACTTAATGAATACTTAATTTTACGTGGTAGTGGTAGAAAAGTTATACAGAGTGCGTTCACATTGCAATTTAAGATGTGTATAACTTTTTTGTAAATTTTTTTTTGTTTTTGTTATTAGTATTTGAAAGTTAAAAGCTTAGGATATTAACTGAGGAAAAATACACAACTGATCAAAGAGTAAAAATCATCTATATTACTATGCCAATAAAGTTTCTTGTTTTCCCGCAGAAGACGTGAGAACGTCATTTTTTTCCCCAAGAACGTCTCCTTCTAGATATATGATATTAGTCTTGGTTAAATGTTTTGTAATACAAGAATGTGTGAAAGATACTCGGTTAGCTATATGATCTCGCTATACTTGCATTCATTCTAATCTTGATCGTATTGAGGAAAATATTACAGAAAAACCAGGAAAACCAAGAACAAAGTTCTCGATAATATGGAATCAGTCCTCATGTTTCACTGATCAACATTTTTCTCTAATAGTACCTAAAAGATTAGGTTTTCATTAATAAACCTAAAACCCATTTCTCATCAATATTCATCCAGAAAAATTCAAAAGATATGGGAAAAGGTATAATACGCTGTTATAAAAAAATGCAATGGAGTGAGCCAATATTTGTGAATTGGACAATAAAGTGCTTATTTAAGGGACTTCTTTTCCATTCCTAGTTTAAAAGAATTGCAAACAACACACACACCTCTTTATATATATATATATATATATATATATATATATATAATGGGCCAGCTCTCATAGTGGGTGGTAGCAGAACAACCAAACGGTGCTGCGATTATATACAACTCGATAAACTGTTGACTACGTAAACAGACTTTAGGTTTGGTTAATGAAGCTAAATTGTTATGTAATCGAAATTAACGAAGTCATATCTCTAGATTGGATTGGTTTTATTAACGTCGTTCTACAAGGAACACGATAGCTATTGTCGACGCACCTCGTTGTCTTGAACCTCGGTCAAGTCACGAGGATGATGCCTGAACTGGCACCTCCCTCTCCTAGCTTTCACACCAGGGAAGACTTTGGACTTTGAGGAAAAGGAGGCCTTTGAGCCTCGACAGGTTTAACGTGCATCAGCCTCAGCTTCTCGGAGGGTCTTTAGTGGCATGACTGTACTAAAACCATTGGCAGCGAGTCCACGACTATACCACTAGGATCAGATTTCTGAGAGCAAGCAAGTGCTTACAGATTCAAATTAAATATTATGACATATCGTGATCCGATGTCTCAAAAAATAAATAAGTAACGGGACTATTTGCCAGAGTATCAGAAGATGGGTTTCGTAAAATCTGTTGCAAATAAACAACATCCAAGTGTTTATTGTGACTTAAAACATAATCCGATGGTGCAATGAACCGAAGCCGATTGCAATAATATCTTTCTACAAAACATCTAAACGACAAGACCAAGCTCATTGAATATCATCAGGAATTATATAAGAAATTTCAAAATTGTTCAACTATCGCCGCATTACTTAGGAAACAGCGTACAAGGAGCGAAAGTGGATTTATTGCTCTTTATCGCATATCACAATTAATTGAAATAGTGATAAAAACTATAATATGGTAGCAACTGTAATAATACCTTATACAAAAGAATTTATCTCAATATCAATGTATCAGGATATAACTCAAAATTTTAAAACGGTGCCCTAAACGATAGCTAAAGCGAGGAATTGATAAAATGGTAATTAATGTTGAAAACGAACTTATAGGGGTTCTGCAAAACTCTTCGTTTTCGGCGCAAATGGATGAATCTACCTTTGCAGATATTGATACTTTACTGAAGGAATGTGTACCATATTTTGAAAACATTATATTACTAGAAGAGATGCAATTCGCAATAAACCTCTTCATAGATATAAAAAGATTATCTATATTTAATACTGTGAGAATATACTTTGCAAAAAAATAATATTCCTTTGAATAATATTGTTGCATGCGCTACTGAAAGATCATCATCAACGGTAGAATGCTATTGTGGATATATTATTTATTTGAAGCAGAGAATGCCAAATGTTTAATGTATTCATTGTGTGTGGTGCACAGACAACATCTTCTATATATATATACATACTAAATACACTCATGGACAAAAAAATTAGCGCACCAAGAAATAATTGAGGAATCGTAACGAAACTTGGCATGAAGGTACATGTCGGGGAGATATGCAAATGATTAGAAATGCAGTGTGATTGCGCATTACGTATAGTCGGTAGAGGGCGTTTAACGTCGTTATCCGTGGAATATAAAACAGGTAACCAAAGCTTGTTTGAGTGTTCTGAATCGTTTACAAAGGAAGAGTTGAGGAAGACATGCCATTACGCCGTTTTCGAAGACAATATGAACAGCTATCGCAGTTTGAGAGGGGGAGAATCATCGGCATGATGGAAGCTGGGTGGTCAGCTAGGCGAGTAGCTCGTCAATTAGGTCGGTCTAATTGTGTTGTGAGGAGGTGTTGGGACCAATGGATCCGAGAGATGTCGTTTACATGAAGACCAAGCTCAGGACACCCTCGACAGACCAGTCGTCGAGAAGACCGCCACATCGTAAGAAATGCACGCGTACAGCCAACTGTTTCATCGGCTGCCATCCAGGCACAGGTAGCACCTTCACTAGGGCCCTCTGTGTCTTCCCGAACCATACGAAGGCACCTGGCTGAAGGACATTTGGGATCGCGGCGCCCATTACGTGTGCTGCCCTTGACGCCCACCCATCGATGCCTCCGTTTGAAGTGGTGTCGCGCACGAGGAAACTGGACTGCAGCGGAATAGAACCAGGTCGTCTTTAGCGACGAATCCAGATTCAATCTCAGCAGTGATGACAATCGAGTTCGTGTGTGGAGACCCTATGGTGAACGCCTCAATCCTGCCTTTGCTTTACAGCGACACACCTCCCCGACAGCTGGTGTGATGGTATGGAGTGCCAATGCCTACAATACACGGTCACCCCTAGTATTGATCCGTGGCACCATGACAGCCCAGCGGTACGTCCATGACATCCTGCAACCACATGGGTTGCCACTCATGCAACGGCTCCCAGGAGCCATTTTTCAACAAGACAATGCTCGACCTCACACGGCAAGGGTGTCACAAGACTGTCTCCGCACTGTTACTACCCTTCCTTGGCCTGCCCGATCCCCAGATTTGTCTCCAATCGAGCATATCTGGGATCATTTGGGACGGCGAGTTGGGCATCCTACGAGTTTGAACGAACTAGAGGCAAGGTTACAGCAAATATGGAACGAAATGTCTCAAGATATCATACAGAACTTATATGCCTCAATGTCCGATTATATCGCATTGTGCATTCGCGTTACAGGGTATTAAATCCTCCATTCTTTTGCCTTTTTCTCTGAAATAAATGTTCCCTTTTCTTTGATTTTCTAATCATTTACTTATATCAAAGTATCATTACGTAAGTAAAATTTCGTTTCATATATATATATATATATATATATATATATATATATATATATATATATATATATTCGTGGAAAAAAATAGCGCACCAAGAAGGAGTCGTCTAAATGAAACGAAATTTTACATACGTAATGACTACGTTGATATAAAAACGATACTAAAACTATTTTGATACGTAAACTAGAACAAAATTCAATGCAAAGAATGATGGAATGTTCTGGCAGCTTTGCAAAGAATAACAATAAAGATTTTATTAAGCTACTTTTGCATACACAGAAGTTCGGTGGAACATCTTTGGCTACATTTGTACTATTATATGATAGCATCATATAATTTTTTGAAAGATATAATGAGACCAATCTGTGTCAACAGTTTAAAACAGTAAAGTATGATGCCTTTTACTTAGCAAATATTTTGAAGAGGTTTAACGTTGCGAATTTGCATCTTTATAGAGCTAATGAAACTTTATAAGTTGCCAAAGTATTGTGCTATTATTTATTGACAAATTTGAATAACTTCCTCATAATCTATTGAATAGAGAATTTCTGCATCATTTTCCTCAATTATCATTTAGAAGTGATGATATAACCCAGAGAATATTGGCAGATTTAGTAGTCACCTCAACGAACGTAAATTGGATATGGAAAAACGATTTGAAAATATTTTGAAATTGAAGGTATATGAATGGATGAAAATACTTTTACCGCAAATATTGAAGAACTTGATGCAACATGCCAAGAAGAACTCTTAGAAATAAGATATGATGAAGAAAGTAAGCATAAATTCGACAGTCGATATGAAAGTCTATGACAAAGTTTTTAAAAAAAGCAGGACTTATATTTAAATATGTGGGAAATGGCATTCATTTTATTGATATCTTTCCCTACCTCATACCTTATGGAATCAGGATTTAGAGCTGTTAATCATATTATAGCCAAATTTAGAAACTGCCTGAATATTTTCGAAAGGGAAGACCTTCATTTGTTCCTCACAAAATTTTAGAACAGGATATTCGATATTCAGTATCCCTGCATTCAGCCTCAAGGATATCACTAATAATTTAATTATTTACTGTAATTTCTATGTATGCAAAGTATAAATAAAAAGATAGATTTAATTATACTAAGTGCTATTTTGTAAAAATTTATTCTACCAAACTTAGCAAAAAACCGACATAAAGTACTTGGTAGGTATAGTTATTATTATATTTTTTAAATTATGCTGTGTAACTCTGCTTCATAAATGTTATAAAATAAAGTTATTTCCATACTTAATAAATCACCATTACAGTGCAACCGGTAGGCGGTTAGAAAATTTTACTACTAATAAAGATGCAAAAGAAGGTGGTAAGTATAAAAAAAATTGACTATCCGTGCTGTATATAAGATAAGTACTGTTACTTGACAATGATTTAGCATTATGAAGTCTGTCACTCTAATAATCTTTCTTCAACTTTAGAGCCATCAGGTGAAGTTCGTATGCCCGCAGAAGTTTTGTGGCCCGAAGTTAATATTTTTGCAGCCTTAGCAATATTTAATACATAAAATACGCGTAAGACTTGTAACTATATTTTACTATATACAAACTATTCATTTATTAATTACACAATTGACAGAATTCATCAACAATTAAGTTATATCTAAAGGATTCAAGGTTCAATGAAGTTCGAATTCCCTAATTTCAATAATATTTGTCAAATTGTTCTGAATATATTAGAAAAGTTTAACTGGATGCTATTTCCATATTTGCAAGTACTTTTTTTTTATCAGTGCATGTAGGTATTTGTATCTATAAAAGGAAATATGTCTCTTATTAAATACAAAATTACTAGCATTTAACTCCAGTAAGTTTAGAAATTATAGGCAAGATTTCCCTTGAAATAGAAACGATAGTAGTAAAAAAGTATCAAGAAAGAAACATCAACTTTACCAACAGTTCTTGTATTTTTTAGATACTGTTTTCAAAACAAATTAATGTCCTTAAAAATATTTTTTGTCGCTCACGTAACTTTAAATCATATTTGTTTGATCCTTTTTTGACATAATAACTTTGAAACGGCTGAATGAAAATCAAACATAATTTATGATATATGTATAATCTTTTATATGTTATCTGAAAGTTTTCAAAGGATGGGTTCCGTTTTCAGAGTTTGGTGGAGATTGCCAAGGAAACAAGACTTATGATTACTTCGCAGACTGTGGCGAGAATTGCAAAAAGTATCCCAAATTTTGCAGCTCACAAAAAGTCTTAAGGTGTGGATGCTTTCAGGGTTATGTTCAAATTGATTCCACTTATCTTAGTCCGTGTGTGTTGCCCCAAGACTGCCCTCAATACACTGAGGTATGTTCCTTGCATTACAATTTCATGAATTGCTTTCCTGTTGATTACACTAAAATAAATTCACATAAAAACGGGCTAAAAATCAAAAATTTAGAAAAGACTACAAAATTAACTATTACTACTTTCTCCCTGAAAATTCCATAATCTGTATCTCTTACTAAATTAAATAATATGCAAGTAATCTTAAAATATTTTTTTCAAACATAAAAATCCTCCAACTGCATAATATTATTCTATTGCTTTATATCAAATAAAGAACAGAAAGCTTTTATACACTTTTCAAATTTGTTTAAATCTGGTAATTTTTCTGTTTAAAAGATACATTTCATATTTCGTCATTCATACTTACACGGAAATCTCAATTTTTAACTTAACGTGCTATTGATAATTTTGAGTGTGCGAGTATTTATTGAAAGATTTTTATTGTCTAAAGACATATAACAATAAACGTATAGATTAATCCTATGCACAAGTTTATGTAAATGTTAAGAAAAATGTCGATCTGAAAATGTCTCATGACAATTTCAAAGGAGATTGAAAGTTTAATGTTAAGAAGAAAAGAAAAATTGGTATTCAAAACAAACTATAAGAGTTTTATATATATATATATATATATATATATATATATATATATAACAGGTCAATTAAAAAGTCCCCGGCTTACCATAGTAAAACACATTTTTTTGGCAAAATTAGTTTTTTTTATTCAATATAATTCCTTTCAAGGGTGATACACTGATTATAGCGACCCTCCAACTTTTCCATACCATTTTTGTAGTACGATTTGTTCTTTGCTTCAAAATAGGCCTCTGTTTCGGCGATCACCTCTTCATTCGACGAAAATTTCTTCCCAGCGAGTATTCTTTTGAGATCTGAGAACAGGAAATAATCACTGGGGGCTAGATCTGGAGAATACGGAGCAATTCGAAGCCCAATTCATGGATTTTTGCCATCGTTTTCACTGACTTGTGACACGGTGCATTGTCTTGGTGAAGCAGCCCTTTCTTTTTCTTCAAATGTTGCTGGTCCTTCCTTTTTCAAGGTAGTCAATGAAAATTATTCCATGCGCATCCCAAAATACAGACGCCATAACCTTGTCAGCCGACTGTTGCGTTTTCCCACGCTTTGGAGCGGGTTCATCGTGTTCAGTCCACTCGGATGACTGTCGATTGGACTTCGGAGTGAAATGATGGAGCCATGTTTCATCCATTGTCACATATCGACGCAAAAACTTGGGTTTATTACGCTTGATCCTCTTCAAACACTGCTCCGAATCATCAACTCGTCGTTGTGTTTGGTCAAAAGGGAGCTCACGCGGCACCCACTTTGCACAGAGCTTTCTCATACCCAAATATTCGTGAATGATATGATGTACATGTTCAGTTGATATCTTTAGAGTGTCTGCTATTTCATTCAATTTCAAATTACGGTCATTCAAAATAATTTTGTGGATTTTTTTAATGTTTTCGTCGGTAACAACCTCTTTTGGGCGTCCACTGCGTTCACCGTCTTCGGTGCTCATTTCACCACGTCTAAACTTAGCATACAAATCAGTGATGGTTGATTTTCCTGGGGCAGTGTCCGGAAACTCGGCATCGAGCCAAGTTTTTGCTTCAATTGTATTTTTTCCCTTCAAAAAGCAATATTTTATCAACACGCGAAATTCCTTTCTATCCATTTTTTTCACAATAACAAAAGTTGCTTCACTCAAAATGCTATAATTCACGAACTAATGATCCGACAGCTGTCAAATTTATACACGCATCTTTTGAAGGTTAGGGCTAACTAAAAACATAAGGATTTAATTCTAGTAGCGCCATCTATGTGTCAGGCCGGGGACTTTTCAATTGTCCTGTTACATATATGTATAATATTTTGAAGTAAAGAGTCTTTACTTGTATAAAGACTGGAGGTAAATCAAAGTGCAAATAAATAAACTAAATATCGCTATTTAACACGACAGATCTTCACTTTACGAATATTTGAGTTCAAATCATTTATTCAATATACTTAAGAATGAAATTGAATACTTTTTGGATATGTGGCACGATACTCTTAATTTGTATACATTTATAATTTCATATCTTTTTGATTTTTGCGATAAAACCAATAAAACATTGATATGACATGCATTAACTTTCTTTTGGCTTTCTTGTCGTTAAATGAATAGATTAAAAGAATTAAAACAAATATTTTACTATAAATAAATATGATTTGACTTCCCAATTTTATTTAGTGATAAGACTTAATGTTTAAATGATACAAGTAGGCTTTTCTTTTTTAATAGAATTAAAGAATTAAAAGATTAATACACACACATTCTTTCTATACAAAACAGAGCCCCATAAAAAGTATTTAAATCGTGAAATTCCTAAATTCATTTTTTTTAAAAAAACCCCAAAGAATTTTAAATAACAATAATGCCCAAAACCTTCTATAACTGTACATAAGTAATATTTTATCGTAAAAAGATAATAACATATTTGTCTTTAATTCTTTGTATAAATGAATAAATAAATTGATACTTTTTCATATACAGAATTAATCATTTTTCTTATAACGTTCTAAGAATTTAGATAAACATATTTTGTTTTTAAAAATATCCTGAAATACGTGAGGTTATTTCCGTTGCAAATCATAAATAAAATTAAAATTAATTTGTGATTATTTTCACATTTGATTCAAAAGCCATTTACAAAATATAAGAAAAATCAAAGTCGGAAAATTGTCCTCCTTAATTTAATTATTTAAGTAAACATAAAAAAAGTTGAATTCTAAATACAATAATTACACTAAATATTAAGCTAACATTTGACTCTAGACTACGCAGTTAAACACAAGAAAGCTGCTATTAAATTACGTTCTAATACTGCGCAACGCTTAAAGCGTGCTATAGCTTCCTATTACAGCCCTAATAATGCCCCTTCAGACAAGATCACGATTGCATAGTATCGGTAATAGAAAAAAAACTATACAGGATGCTACAAGAAAAAAAACTATACAGAACATTATACAAATAGGATGCACATTTTAACATAAACCACTAAAAAATCTAATAGTCTACGAGCTTTGGATTAGGAATCGGCTAGAGTAATCTCCCACAATGGCAAAAATGCGTCTTACAAAAATTTCTAGGTGAGTCAGAAAGTTGAAAGTATATTTCCAACAATTTTCTTATGTCATTTAAGCTGACTAGGATTCTGTAAGGGTTTTGATGAATGACTTTTGTATGTGCCGTTTTGTAATTTTCATTATGATATTAATAACGTGCGTTGCCTCACTATTAAGGATTTTTTTTCAATCATACTTATTAAAATAATATTTCTAGAGAGTCTGGTAACTGAATGGAAATACATGAATGATATTTACAAATATAGTACAGAACAGCACATTTGGAAACTCAGACTGTATGAAATTTAAAAATGTTTTGTACTATGACAAAAACATACAAATAAAGAACTAAATGAAGTATTGTGACCAATAGTAACTTTCCCATTTCAGATTTCGAATTCGTCACTTTTGCGTATGGTATAACTGAATGAAGCATAAGAAATGTCGTTGTTAGTATAAAATGTAAAAATAATCGGATTTAATTTTATAAAAAATATGAAAATGTAGTTAAAATCACACTTGAACTTTGTTTAAGTAAATTTTAATGAATATCATGAATTATAAAAAGGAATGGGTTTTTTATTAGAGTTTGTCTATGAGTAATAGGAGATATTTATTTCCTTTTAAAATTATTGGTACCGTTTTACATTTCTAGATTCCTTTTTTTGTATTATTATAGAGTTTTCTTCCATTTCTTTTCCATATCTCTTATTTGTATTAAACCCTGAAAGAGTAAAATAAAATAATTATTTTTTTAAAATAATTTGTTAGCTAAATTCAGTTTCCGCATTAAATATTTGTTTAGGATATGTTTCTGATTCTTCTTAAACATATTTTCATAAAAACATTACAATAATAGAAATATATTGTTTCTAGTTTTTATTCATATGATTTCATAGAATTTTCAGAAAATCTACCTTGCCTTTTATTATAGTAACTAAAATAGTAAATTGAAGTTCTAGAATTTTTAAAAAATTAGCATGATTCTGAATTAAATATATATTTAGAGTAATACTCCAATTTTGATATTGTAAAATAGTCTAACCATAAAATACCTGTTAAAGCTAACAAATCATATTATTTTGAAACCCTTTTTAATGTTTAATGATTATTTTGAAATCATGTTAAATCAAAATCAATCTATTTGCATACAAAACACTACTTTCACACCATCGTGATCAACAGACTTATCTATATATCTGGTTAATCATAACACATCTCAGTACATGCTAGAAGCATGAATTGCTAGATTGAACCGAAGTTGAAGGTAATGGTAGTATAAATAGTAATAAGAGGACAATGGAATGCAACTTTAAAAAAATTGGGTTTCTCTCACTTTACTTTTTAGGAAGAACATTAGGATATTTTGTGTAGAATTAATAATATAAAGCAAAATTCGTAAATAGCAGGATCACATTTTTCATTTCATTCATCAGTTTTAAAACTTTATGCAAATACAATTGGACAAGCTACAACAAGATTTACATAACAACGGACAAATATTTGATCAGACATGTGGAAATTTTATAACTAATGTTGTTTGTGTTGATTATAATTAATCCTTTTTTTTAACACAGGAACTCCTTGAAGAAAAAATGGAGAAAAAAATGGAGAAAAAGATGGAGAAAAAAATGAAAAAACAAGGATGAAAATAGAGCATCTGAAACCCACACAGAATATGGATACCGTTAAGGATGTTTTTATATTTAAAAAAGGAAAACGAATATCAGCATTTTCCTTTGTTTTAATTTAAACAGCATTTCATATTGTGGTCTGTAAAATATAGAAATGCATCGAGCTTTTAACACATTAATTGAAATGTTTTGTACTCTATGTTTTTATTTATTTTTCTTGAAAAACATTGTTTAAATAGTATAAGAGAGTTGAAGAAGAATAAAATGATATTTAAAATGTTTTTCTGTTGTAGAAATTGTTAACTTGAAATGAATTTAAAGTCTATCATACAGAAAAAGCATTTTAAATATTTAAATTAGAAGCAAAACAATTGAAAACTACACAAATCAAGATAAATCTAAAGGTGCGCCGCTGCTCTCTTATGTAACTAAAAACGACAGGCGTAAATAACTGAATATTTCCTTCATACTTCTGCCTCATATTAATATTAGAACTTCGAGGGATTCTTTTTGAATGCAAAAGGAGCATGAGTGGATTGTTTATAATGCAAAGAAAGATTATTCTAATTAACATAGAATTAAATAACTTTAAAGGGAACAGAAATTTTAAAAAAATTGTCATCATCTGAACTAACTTTAAGAATCTTCTTTCTTATCAGTAATAATGAAATGGTAATAATAGTATATTTTTTAATAAATATAGAAATATTTTGCCTAAGACAATATTTAGATATATTTCTAAGGAAAATAATATTCAGTTTGATATATATTAACAGGTGTAGCTGACAAAATATGAAAATACATAACTTTTTGCCAACATTTAAAAAAAATATAAAAGATATTTTAATGAAAATATCTGTTAAGTTTTTCAACAATGTATATATATATATATATATATATATATGTTTTGTGTGAGTGATATCGTACACTCACCCTTTATAAGACGTCCTCTACAGGTGGGCGTTAAACACTGGAGATAACATTCGATTAATCCTTGACATAAACAATCATACAGTTTCTACACAAAATCATTATACTCAACAACGTACATCATAAATATTAAATATTGACTTGACCGAATAACACAAAAACAATAAAATAGTCCTAACTTCAAAATTCTTTTTTTAAAATCAGTCTCTGTTTAAATAACGAAAAATGAACTAAGAATTAGAATCCTCTCAACCGATTTTTGAATCTTCCTAAATCATTTTTTTCTTCCCGTCCGTGATTTCCAAAACTGTTCTTTCGCCGACAAGATTCCTTTCATTCCTTTAATCAAACAACATGGGAGTCTTAAGTTCACCCCTTTTTTTGTGTGTTCACACCGAGATTTCGTAAACGGTCTTTCCATAAACACACAACTGTACATTCACACTTCTGGAGATGATTTGTATGCAGACGGCATGTGTTGTTGAATTACACCTCTTTCACAGCTGTAGTCGTAAACTGTAATATGAAGTCCATACTTTTGAAATTCCATACTGAAGTTGCGTTGTTGGCTGCCCATTGCTGAGTGAGAATAACTCGTTACCGTAATTCTTGATTTTCTCTTCAATGGATGACCACTTGAGTCCTGATCTCTTGTTAATGAAGTGAATGGACATTATATCCTTGCCTGCAGTCCTATCACTCCCTGGTCGAAAGGGGTTCATGGTGGCTTTCCATTAATCTTTTTCTTTTCTGGTGGAAGTAAAGTTGTCCTGTCTTTGTAAAAGGAAGCTTCTCTCATCGGGCGTTCAATTACTCTCTTCTCTTTCCACTTCAGTTTTAGCAGCTCCTTGTAAATTACACCCTGCTAATCCCACCAAATGCAGAGGAGAAGTATTCTTTATCTCCAAGATCAAAATCCTTATTTTTCAAGCGTTGAAAACAGTCTTTGCACATCGTTTCCGACTGAGCATTAAACATTTAGTCTAAAAGTAATTTTTTTTAATGTAATGCTGATGACGATCCTTGTTTTTAATTAAAAATGTAATGAATTAATTACGGTATTTTTTATGTATCGTTCATATTTTAAATTAATTTTTTTTTGTAAAATCTGTAAAATAATTTTGCTGACTTTTTAGTGAATTTAATAAAGAACTTTTAAGAAAATTTTCAATTACAGCTGGAAATTCTTGTTTGCACGTGATTTGCTGTTTGTCAGTAAAAATTTTAAAATTTTAACTTTATATTCCTCTATATGATTATTAATAAAATATGTATTTATTGTATTTCCATTATTTATTAGCAATAGTTATTTTTAATTTAACTTTATTTTGTATTCTTCCAGCATTACTCCCATTAATTTGGAAATGTTTTATTTTCGTTCACTCTAGATTAGTTTAGTTAATAAGAATATATATATATATATATATATAAATAAATTCTTATATTTATTGATATCTACCAATTTTATTTTAAGTAATTCCTTTTTGGAATAGTAAGGGTTCTTTAAATTGTGTTTAACCTGCATCTCACTCTAAAGCTTGAGACAGCAAATGTTAATTACTTTATGCCATTGCTTTTCTCTTTATCTCTTTAGTTTCTCATTTGTTGATATTAATTTCCAAATATATATATATATATATATATATATATATATATATATATATATATATATATATATATATATATATATATATATATATATATATATTCATATCGTTGATTTTGACCTTCCAATACTTTCAGTATATTTTGCATCATAATTCTTAAAAAACTAATTAGTGTTAAGAATATTTTGTGGTTTTGGTAGTTATTATTCATTTATAATTTTGTTAATTTTTAGAGGTTAGTTTATATTCAATTTTAGTATGTATTAAACATACATGAATAACAAAACATATATTAAACATATTTAAACATACATGAATAGTGTGTGCATGTATATATATACATGCACACACTATTCATGTATGTTTAAATGTAAAAGAAAGAAAAGAGAAAACTGATATGTTTAATTTCACAATGGTTCTGAGTTCATGTTTTTCTGATATGTTTAATTTCACAATGGTTCTGAGTATACAATATTTTTTAATGTTCCATAGTCTGGGCAGATATAAAGATTATGTAGTTTGCTGACGGCAGAATACGCAGTATATAATTGTCCATGTTAGAATCAATGTGTCTAGATATAAGCAACACAATTCTAAATATTAGCCCTGAGCTTTGCTAATAGTGACTGCAAGCGCCAGTCGAATTGGGAACTGCAATCTCTTAAATTGAAAAAGTTATATCCGCTGGAATAATAAGGATGGGAGGATTGAGGTCATCTTCAGTTTTCAAAGGTCATGTCCACATTGCTACTTCTACGAAGTTGTTTATTAATTTTTTTACATCAAACCACGTGGTATTGTCCCGTGATAATTGGCACGCCGATTTTGATTTGCAGTACGTGTGGTGGCATCACTGACAGATAGAGAGATTTAAAAAACTATGTTAGATAATTAACCGCTCCATCTGCTTCAATAACAATGCTGACGGACTTGTGTGTGACTGACTCGCTTTGAATGTTAGACTGAATAATATTGTTAAGTTCTTTGGAATCTTTGGTATTGGCCGCAAGTATATCTCATTTATTCAGCCAAACGTATTTCTTATAATTGTTCTGAATATAGGGAAATATTTTTTCAACCAATTCTTCTTTTGACATCTCAAAATTACTGAAATTATGAGGCAATAAAATTCGACCTGACGTCAAATAATCCTGAAGCATCCTTTCCTTTCTAATTTCCAGCAATTGATGTGAAAATATCTCAGTCGATCATTTTGCAGCTGAATACGCATATTTGTAGCTAATTTCAACGACTTTATGTATCTAAACAAAGAAGAGTATTTCAGGAAGCATTTATTTTGTCCACTGGTGTCGATCGAGGAATTACAGTTAATGTTTCCCTGAAATCTTCTGCAAGCAATATTAATGCATTCCTAAATTGTCAAATGTCTCCTCGCACATCTTGCAATGATCGGTCAAGATCCTCGAGCGATTATTTGTGCGCCGTTGTGCAATCATCCAAAACAATGTTTGAATTTATGCAACTTTCCCATGCTAGATGCTTTGGAAATGTCGTACTTGAGAGTTACAATACATTGCATGTTCAATAGCAATTTTAAAGTGTAATGAGCAGCTTTACCACCTGTTAGCAATGTCTAAGCAATTCGGGATGACGCAAGAGCTAAGACTATGTTATTCTGGAATTGAATTGCTGCTAGAATTAATCTGATTAAGAATATTTTACCAGGTTCTCCTAACGCATCTATGAAGAAAATTTCTCCAACCCCGTTATTCACACTTCACATTATTTGATTTTAAATACTCTTTTGCTCAAACGTTAGCTTAATATTATTTGATAAAACATACGACAAAAGATCACCCGTGTTGTAAATGTGGTCTCGACTCTATTCTACATCGAATGAAGAAGCAGCAGATCAATTCGGTGATGGTATTCCTAATAGACTGAGAGCTTTGTTTGCAATTTATAAGCACAAATCTTCGATCATTATCAACTTTTCGTTATAGATTTCTTCTGTGAAATACATGTCCATATTTGAATTTTCTTCACATATTCGTTGGAAAATATCTTCAGCCATATGCGATTTATATTTTTTCTAGAATTCTGTTGGAGTCAAAGGATATGTATGATAGGATCTGTATGATCAGTATGATAGCAATGAATGCAAGAATTTAATTTGGAAATGGCGTGTTGCACGCGTAATTAAAGCATAGATGCTAGTGTCTGTTGTTCTCCAAGATTCAGTATAAATTCAGAGCTTGACACGCACTGCGAAAGGTGTCATGTGTAACGAAGTTGATAAATTTCAATTATTCGAAAGACATTGGACCAGGCACATTTACTAACAGCATGCAAAGAAAGAACTATTCATCTTGATTAGGATTCATGGTATACAGCCAGCTTATCGTAATTTCTTTAAATATGCCAGATTGTCTGTTGACTCGCTTTCCTCTCTTGCGTCTATCAAAGGATTTTCTACTCGCATTCTATGTGTAATACGTAGGCATTTCTGAGTACAGCGGTGTTTTCGCATACACGTCATTTTGACATAAAGTGAAGGAAGCAGTTAACGTTGTAGCAGGTGGATTCCGAGATATTTGGTGCACATTTGCAGATGTAAAATAAACTCGTTGTTCCTTTTCTAGATGTTCTGCTAAGTGAACAACACCTGAACTTCCTTCATGTATGAGAAAACGAAGAATTCGTCATACAGCTTCATTGCTGCTTATGTAACTTCCTGGATGATATTGTACAATTTCATCGATATGTATGACTACATTCCTATTATTCATTCCTGGTTGCATACTATTTCTGTAGCCATGTCGCTGTATTTACTAATGTTCTTACAAATGTATTAAATGGAGTTTTAAATACAGTATTTCATGTTTGTGAGAACTTTGTATTTTTTTTGCTAGCAAAGGAGAATATGGAACAACTCACTGATTATTTACTTCAATGTTACCGCTTCGCATTTATGTGATTGCTAATTTACCTCCATCTTCCAGGTTTAAAATTACGAGATCCGTCACCAATAGCCCTCGTGTTGCTTCTTGAGCGAAGTTAATAAAACCAATCAACCAAGTTACACCTATTGCTTATCATCTTCTGTGTTAAGGATATCCTCGTTTCCTATGGTTGTGTTGGATATTAATGCTCCAAGATATCATTTACAGAATTTTCCGTCATCATGTATGGTGAATTTGGATTCAGTGAACTGCAAATTCCATGTATCATATATTTCGTCCCAACTTCTGGCAAATCTTTATCAACGTTGGTATTGAGCGTGTCAATGCTTATTACATAGTGAATTTCGTTTGAAGTGATTTTGTTTCACAACAAGATTAGCATATGCGCGAGGAGTAATCCTTTCTTTTGCCGTTCTATTGAGTACATCAAGTAACTTGAGTATCCAACACGACGGCTATGAAATCCTACAGCGATTTCAACTTCTGTGTGAAATCACAGGCTGTAATGTCCTGCCTATTCACTGGCGCTTAAACAGATACTGTCTGTTCAGTAAGAGATGTTGTATATCGTTCCAAGCTGTATTGCATGTGAATGAAATGGTTAGGTCTGGACGCCCGTAGTGACAAACATACGCAAATACTCATGCATGTAACGTGGGCTGCCTGTATATTAAAACCACAAAATCGCTGGTCATCTAAAATTAGTTGTATTACCGTCATTTACAACTGCATCCTGCAAATGAACGTATTCTTCAGAGCGAAGCTTGGTCTGATTCAAACGGAGGAATATCAAACATTATGTTTCAAATTTTGCTTACATATCTACGATGTATTGGTGAAACGATTGATGGCATTTCAAACCGTGTTTTCCTTCATTCTCTCTAATCATTTATCATTATGAAAAAGAATTCATTGCGTTGCCTTTTTTATTTGTTTCTTCGCCATGGACTGGATTTATCATCTAAACATTGAAGTGATATACATCGGCACCATCCCAAAAATAATTGGATTGTAGGATTGATGAGTTTCTGCAACAATATCACTAGTATGTAATTGATCTCCGACTACAACAATTACCATTTAGTCTATAGCTGGAGTACTGAATCTTCGCACATGTTCTCCAGCAAGGGTTTTATCGGCATGAATAACAATCTTGTGAGTTACAGATGACGTCATGTCAATAGTTGTATAGGACAAACGCACTTAATTCTTTTTTTCATGAAGACGCTTTTGCAGTTGGGGAACAATGAACCTTTTTTATGCTTGTAGAAGTTCTGCAGCGAGCATTCAATTCGTTATTGTCGTCCCCAATGAAATACATTTGTAGGAATTTATGCTTACCATTTGGGAATGGTAGCAGAGGGAGCCGGCTTTATGAAAAATTTGCTTTTTCTGTTTGAAAGTTGGCGTGAATGAGCTGTTACAATTTCTATGCCGAGCGACGTCATTTGGAAGCATGAGATGTGCTTCCTGATGTTAGATAGGACATGCTTTGATTCTTTGGTGTCTTCGGCAAGTAAAGTTTTCAATAGCTGTGACGGTTCTCCAAACTGAGGCAATTTAATTTTGCCGACCAGTTCAACACATTCCTTCTCTTTCTCCATTAAATTTCTGAAGCTTGCAATAAGGACATATTTCAGTAATAGTGCCATTGGGAACATGCTAGCTCAAACTATAAACATGAACTGGGTTGTACCTGAATGCAAGGTGTTTGGAATAGCATGATTGCTGAGCATGAAGTTGTATTTGACGTTGATCTGTTGTTTCTCGTTGAAGTCTTTTAGCCACTCTCAATCTGTTGCATTCCTTCTATTGAGAACGAAGCAGATCTGAAGCTGCAGAACGCGAACTTCTCGGTACGAATTTGAGCCATTCTTTGACTGTTTCGCTCGTTCGCTGATGCTCGTTTATCCTCAGTTTGATTTGTAATTATTCGTCGCAATACTTCCGTTCTGTGAGTACGACGACTTTAATTTCATCTTCTGTAAGCCATTATTTTGATAAACTAAAGCAGATCAATTACACTGAAAAAGAAGAAGGAAATTTATAAGTAAAACTTATAAAACTGTAAGACATTAAAACTGGAAAAAAAGACGAATTTAAAAATAATGAAAAAACAAAAAACGAAACAAAACAAAAAATGCTGACGAAATATTTCAATTCAAATGTAGATCTATCGACACAGCTCAATTCTAACGCAATGGGAAACAAAAAATTTCTATCTGCTTGGACAAATAACTCATACAGACCTCAAGAAATACTGCTAGAATAATTTTTAAATTTTTCTGCTTAAAATTCTTCATTACCAAGAAAATATCTCTTAGTTCCCAACATTCCCCCAAGTCGATGGGAACTACTCTGTCAGCACGTCCACTTCAATCAGCATGTATTACACTCTGGGCAGGGAGCATTTTATTTGTCTAAGAATTCTTATTTATAATACTATATGCGCCAGTTTGAACCGGTCCTCCCCCCAACTTCTACTACAATAGCTGCCTGTAATAAATTTGATCCTCATTTATTCATTTGGTAAAATTGTAAGCCATACTCCTAAATTCATTAAATCAAAGCTATAAAATTTTCTTCTCCTTCCAAAAATCAATTTTTGGAAGCAATTAAAATAATTTCAGCAATGAACAATAATATATCTTCACTTACTTTTTTTCCTAACATCTGAAACTTTAATTCTTGTAAAAATCCTAAATTTAAATACATCACGCGCCTTAATTTTTAATGTATTTTCATTTAAATTATCCAATAATTTAATATTTTACTCCTGGGTTAATGTAGATCCGATATTCTGCTCACCTGTAATTTTTTTCGAAACAGATCAGGGATAAAAGCCCGAAAGGCTTAAGAACTCCAAGAAAATATTTTTTGCTGTAACATATCACTCCGAAGAAAATTTCACGATATAATTTATATTTCAATAAAAATCAATTTATGTAATGAATAAATAAATTGCACTCACGAAATGAACTCTGTGGTAAACGACACAGCTTAATTCCAATGCATTGTCATACGAATTAATTAAATCAAAAGGAAAATAAATCGAAATTTATGAAAATTCAATTTTATATTGTAATCGGAAATATTGAAATGGAATCGTAAAATTGAAGATTTGGAAATCGCAATTGGATCATAAATTGCAAACACTGAAACGGAATTGTAAAATATTTGGCATAGTTTGTATTGTATTTACATCCAATAGATGGCGCAGCATGTATGGCTTTTTTAAAGTGTGTTTTTACCTGTGACCATCTATATAATAAGTATATAAAAACACGCGCATATTCGAATACAGCGTTGTTTCAAAACTTCAAAGCAATCGGTGAAGAACTTTATATATATATATAAATTGCCTCACAAAACAAATAAGTAAATAAGGATGATAACAAATACATGACAAAAATCAAGAAGATGAACTACAAAATAACAAAAACTAATAACCTAGAATAAAAAACATTGAAAACAAATGGAAGAAATAAGCCGTAATAAAAAATGAAATATAACGTTTATAAATTGGTTTGGGAACAGATCTAACATTCAGGTCTTATTCATTGGCTTATGATAGGTTTTACAGATCCAACATTATCCATAGAAAAATATTATATAAAAATATGGAAATCCATGCAGCTCAAAAATTACTAAATGCTAATGACCACATATCAATATAAGATGATATATATATATATATATATATACACATATATAAATAGTAACACCAAAACATTAGCCAAAGAAAACGGAGAAAGAATAATCCAAAACTTAAGCAATCAGATTAAAAAACGAACATGAGACGACAAACAAACATTTAACACAAGCATGCCAATATTTTCCTTCATGATAAAACCCGAAATGGAGCAATGCCTTCTATCAGAGGGAAAAGTACTATTTCAAAGAAATTTTAAATATTTTAAACTCACAAAGAGAGAAAACAGAAAAAAGAAAGTGAGAAATTAAAAACAGAATTAAAGAACCAAATTTAGAACAAAATAAATACAAAAATTTAAAGAAAATTATAAAAAGAACCGAAGAAAAACTGAAAATTAAAAATAATATAGTTTTAATTTCTTAATAATAAAATTCAAATTAAATTTTACAGGCAAACAAATTTCCTTAAACTTATCAAGGCTTTTGTAAATATCTTGTATTTTAGATGCAATTTAGATACATTGCGCAATATTTGTGGTTAAATTTCTAAAATTTTATTCAGACTTAAAGAGCTCCTAAATAAATTAATTTTTTGAATCCTGAAGGAGTATAGGTCTCTTTTATCTTGAATATTATTCGAAATTTTATTATTTTCCTATTTTAGTGAAATGTCTAAATATCCCACTTCATTCACAATAATGTCAGTTTGAAATAATTTTTAATACTTTGGATAAAATGGTAAGAAGGATTTAATAGTCTTTTTATTATTAAATTGAAAGAAAATAACATCAACAATATATCTAAACGTTCTAAAACTACTATGATAAAAAATATCTTCAAATAAATATTAACTATATATTTATTCCAGGACCAGTTTGTGACATACTTTAATCTTTTTAAATCTTTTATAACTTTAATACGCTCCTCTATAACAATAGAATTAAAAAGATCTTTAAGACGATAACCCTAAATAGCAAAAAATCTGATTATTATTAATATTTTTGTCAATATCAGAAATATTTTTAATAATGATAGTACTCTCCAACTTATCAATAACATTTTGTACAATTTTTTTTTTTGTAATTTCTTAGCATGAAGAATAATATATGTATTCGAACTGTTGTACGAGAATATTATGTGTATTCGAAAAGCTACTAATGGAAGATTCTAATTAATTGCTAATTTAGTGACACAATTATTAATATCTAAGCTCATTTGCTTCTTAGCATAAAAACTATTTTTCGAAGTGTTAAGTCTAAAATTATTTCCATGATTTATTATATCTCTTGCTATTTTAACCTCAATATATTATCAGCATTACTTTCAATAGCATGTTACAGTACAACAATGGTCCTCAACATTTTTTTAATCTCTACTCTTTTCAGAGTTTTTAAAAATGTTCGCAACCCCCTTTTCCCATCCGTTAGATCCCTATACATAAAAAGTTTGACATTTTTAGTTTATTTGTTTTTCCCCCCTCCCTCCTTTTTTAACGATCTGAAATGCTTAGGTCGAAAATTAGATTTTAAAAATTACTTTTTTAAGTTTGGCTTAACTTGTTGTTTGGGAATAAATATTGGAGTGTATTGTACGTGTGTGATACACTGATATAACTACACTCCTACCCTGCATCCACTCCCACACACAAACACACACAATATTTAGCTAATGAAAGGAAGAAGAGATAAGAGTCACAATACATTAGTTTAAAAAAAAATTTAAATCTCTATTTTGAAAATTTTATAAATTTTACAAATGTAATTTGATTTATTTTTAATCCCTGTTTAGAAAATTAAAACAACAATAACATTATCATAAAGTTAAAGAGAGAGAATATCAATTAAAAAAAACCAGGTAGGTATGTAAGACATTTCTCCTCCCAATATTTTTCATCCAGTTTATATAATATCAAAATACAACAAGCCGGTAGTTAAAAAAAAGAAAAAGAAAATAAATTATTCATTTTTTTTTTTTGTTGAGCAACATCCAAAACTAGAACAAATATTGGCAGTTGAAGCTAACCACACCTTTCTTACTGCAAAACACCATCTTAGTAACATGTAATGTGATTATAACTATATATCAAAATTATATAAAAACGTATTATCAGATTCTTAATTCCCTTCTAAAATTTCTTCTGGATGTATTAAAAAAAAAGGCCATTGTCAGCACTTTTCTTGCTCCTAATTTCTTTCGAATGACTTTAGAAGTATTAAAAGATGCTCCATTTAATGAAGCGTGTTCTGATGGATCGAAATTTTTCATTTTAATTCAGTATTTTGGTAAGAATTTAGTCATATCTCATAAACTAATAGAAATTATGTCATTTGCGAAAGAAAATGCTGAAATTATGTCTCAGGTACTGATAAAAGCAATACGAGATAAAAAAAAAATCTGAAAGAAAAATGTGTATCAATTTGGGAGAGATATTGGCAACACCAACTTTGGAGGTATTAATATTGAAGGAAAAAATAACGTATTATAGTGCTTAAGCAATATACTGGGAAAAGGCCTCATTGGTATTGGTTGCTAGCGCATATATTGACTAACTGTGTGCAATATCCTTAAATGTACTGGCCATAGACATTGAATCTTTAGACTTAAATATTTTTCTATTTAAACTGTAAAAATCGAAGCATTGAAAGAGTTATATGATTTTGTTGAAATAGAATACAAAAAGCTGCATGCTCACAACAAAATGGTTATCTGTACTTTTTACCATTATTAAAATAGCTCGAAGGTCATATTTTAATAAAAGGTACATCACCCATGTTACGAACGAGACTGAAGCACGTTTAGTCAAAGTCCTCCAGCTGGCGTCATGCGGAAGTTTGGACAAGGGAAGTACCAACTCAGATGTCGTCATCGTCACTTGATCGAGGTTCAAAATTCCGAGGTCCATCACCAATAGCCCTCATGGTGATTCAAGTGCGACGTTAATGAAACCAATCAATCATTCATTTCTTCTTGATATTTTTCTGAAAAAAGGGACTACGTCCGTACAAAAAGCACAAGAAAAAGAAGAAAAAAGTATTAAAAAACTAAGCAGATTGCTTGAACATTAAATAAATATTCGCTATCACACAGGAGTTTGCTCGCAAAGGTCACTCGGACGAGGATGCTCAAAAAAGTGATCGCCCTACCCAACCTAACTTTGACCACTATATTTCCTATGAAGGGGGTAGTGCTCGTTAAAATCCCGGTCCAAAAACAGAGGATAGAGGAGAGAGAAAGAACTATGACAAGGCCTATGACAAACATTAAAAAATAATTTGTCGTTTTTATATATATTCCTGTTATTAGAATTGTGGAGAATATATTTTTTAATACTCCTATAATCAGTAATATATATAATTACTTTTTTTTTATGAAATCGATAAAAATCATGTAAATACTTCTTATTACAAAAAATTCTAATTTTATAAGTCTCGTCTCTATATTCTAACAATTCAACACCATTATCTAAAACTGTATTAGCATCTTTATGATCACACATGCACGCACACACACTCGCACTTCAAATTATTTGTTCATAGTAATGAACTAACGTTGTACGGACCTAAAATTGCTGATTTTACTTGGTGAATAGTTACCTTTAACCTATTCAATGAAGTGCACTAGTTTCCAAAAATTCAGGAAAAATAAGAAAAATTATCATTGTGAAATTTTCATTCGTTGGAATTTAATGAAATTTAGCAAAAATATTAATCAAATGGTACTTTGCGAATTAAGTATAAAAGGGAGAAAATAGCCTATTTTATTGTCTTGAAAATAGATTAAATGTAGATATACTAAAATAAAAAAAAATACAATGAGTGATGAACTTCAATATGGAATCTGATCACCTAAAGCAGCTTTCCAGGCACAGCAGCACTGCTCCATACTTGAAATGATGGTGTTTATCAATTCAGTTTGGATCAAATATCGAAGATTCATAAAGGAAGTTCAAAGGCAGTATAGAATTGTAGGAGATGTGCTAAGTATAGTAATATATTTTTCTATGGACTCCCAAACATGATTAGTTAGTTTTAAGTCTGGAGAACATGTTGGTCAATCCATAATTGCAATATTCTCTTCTCAAAAGTAATTCAGCTCCGACATAGCTGTGGTCTAGCTATTATAATTTAGTAGGATGAAGGAATCATCCATTGTACCTGCTTAAAGGCAAACAATTGCATCAAAAGTATAGTCTAATAAGCACTAATGGCTCCTCTTGGGACAAGTCATTAAGGTTATCAAAAGACATACCTGCCTACACGCATAGTCATCCAACTTGTGTTTGATGAAATTAACTGGTATAATAGTGGATTCTCTACTATCGCCAAACTAAATTTTTTTAAATAAAATAAAATCCGGACTTTCCAGTAAAGAGTACAAACGTGCATTGACTTATACTTCAATGACACGCGTGTGTGTGCAATTAAATCTTTAATTTCGTTGGTATCGATTGAGGAATGCGCACAGTACTATAAGTTTTCTATGCAACTTTCCTTCATAAAGCCTTCTGAGAACAATTGAACTGGATACCAGTCTTTTAGAGACTGCTACACGAGAAGATCCGAGGTGGATTGATGTGATATTCTGTACCTCCTTAAAGTTAGCTGATAGTAGTGATAATCGGCGAAACGTCTAGTTCCGGGTTTTTCTCGGCCTTACCTCTAAAAGTTAACACTGATCTTGGAAAAGCAGCTCCCAGTCTATGAATTATAGAAAGTCTCACGTTCAATCATCTTGCTGCATAGGATTGACCCTAATGCGCTTCTATACACTTAGTGACACACCATCATTATTCTTCGTGTCCAATGACTTTGAAGAAAGTAGCTCCACTAATTTGCGTATAATACTCGATAGAAATATACTTTCCCTTTTTTATGTCTCATCTAGAATTTACTTTATGAAGCATTTACACCACTGAATTATAAGCAGATTACGGTACCCGATAATTAATCCAAAGCTCATAGACTATCAGATTTTTCAGTTGTTTATCTTTAAATGTGCCTTTGATTGGCTTAATATTTTGCATACAGTTTTCGTCTCTTGAAGCATCGGCTATTACCGTGACTATACATTGTGGAAAATACCGCAACCGATGTAACCATCTTGCCTCAACGCCAGAGGGAGCTGCTATCCATCATAACGATATTACTTTTAATAAACCATCTGGCACTTCTTTGTTTGTTTTTGTGCAAGGAAGTTGTAATTCGTTTCGGGTCGATTTAATCGGCCAAATTTATAGATGTTTTTTTATTAAATATTTTAAAATTTAACTGCGTATGGATTTAGTGAGTGTCAGTGTCCGTTACTGGAACCATTAATTATAGATAGTTAGCTAATTGCTATTTTTTTCTTCATGGTGCATCGGCCGGGAATCGGCACTGCTCCTCGTCGCCATTACTAACTACGCAGTTAATTCCGCCATTATAGATAGCTTTGGTTTAATAGCATAGTTTCGTTTCGTTGTGGGCTGTAGTCATCAGCACAGTTCTATTAGTATTCCATTGGATATTATAATGTTATAGTGTGATATAGTGCATCTACTGAAAGCTGGATACTCTATACTCTAGGAAATTAGGGTGAGTTATTTATTTTCGATTCCTTTGTTTGTTAGTTAAGATGGATGCTGATAAAATAAAAAACAAGCGTAAAGCGCTGAAATGTGGTGCGACTAAGTTTGTGAACGGTTTAGATACTACTTTAGTTAACGAAAGTAATGTTCATACTTTAGAAATATTGTACCACCAATTAATTGAGAAAATTGATAGTTTCGGACAATGAACTTCTTAGTGTTATCGATGCAAAAGACATCGAAAAAGAAGTCGAACAAAGTGAAGCCTATATGGAGAATTTAATTTCCTATAAATGTAAAATTACACAGAAAATAGCTAGTCTAACTAATCCCGTTGTACCACCTACATTTGTTAACCCCACTAATGTACCTAGTTCGACAATAGATACCGTAATTCAGGAGCCTAGGTCATCGATTAAATTACCGAAATTAACTGTTAATAAATTCTACGGTGACCACAAAAATTGGTTAGGGTTTCTTAGTCAGTTCGAGAATGCGATTGATAAAAATAGTGATTTATCTAAAATAGAGAAACTCATTTATCTTAAAAGTTTAGTAGGAGGTGTCGCAGCGAAAGCCATTTCCGTTTTTGCATTAACGGAAAGTAATTATGATGCTGCGTTGGAACTATTAAAAACTCGCTTTGGGCAAAAGAATTTACTCATTAATGCGCATTTAGGATCTCTTCTTAGCATAACTCCCATAAAAAATACGAGCGATACTAATAGTTTGAGAAAATTATATGATCGGGCTGAAACTGAAATAAGAAATTTAGAAAGTTTAGGCATATATTCAGAATCGTACGGTAATCTTTTAACCCCGATATTATTGAAAGTATTGCCCTCTGATTTAACTCTAGAATTCAGTAGAAAAAATAAAAGTGATAATTGGGATTTAAAAGCTCTTCTCGAGTTTCAGGTGAAGAAATTCAGAGTCGTGAGAGAGCCCAATCTTTCCATTCGTCCGTAAAAGAAAAACACATTCCGAATAGCTCAAATCAAGAGTGCAGTAGTTTCGCTTTCGGCTCAAGGTCTTATAACAGAAGTGCTTATGGTAAGCAGAGAGGCAATAATTCTTCGGCAGCCGAGCTCTTAGTCAATCATTCAAGTGCTAATAATAAATGTATATTTTGTGGCGAGAACTTGCATGATTCATCTTCTTGCGATTCGGTGAGCATAGAGATGAAACGAGATCATTTAAAAAGAAATAAACTTTGTTTCTTTTGTTTTTCGGGTCGACACTCAATTGCATTTTGTCCAAAGCTTAAAAAAGAAAAAGGGTGTTCGTTTCGTGGTTTAAAATCACATTCTAAAACACTTTGTTATAGGTTTCATCAAAATAATTCGGATAAAACGACTTCTAACTCACGTAAAGAAGAATCCGATGATTCTGTTGCTAGCGTATCTTCTTGCCAGACCGAAACCAAAACACAGAGGGTTTTATTGCAAACTGCGTCGGTCGTTGCTCGTTATAATAAACAGTTTAGAAATTGTCGTTTGTTAGCCGACACAGCGGCGCAGAGGAGTTTCGTTGAGATGAAATTTTCGAGATTATTGAAACTCCCTGTCATTCGAAAAGAAAAACTATCGGTCTATTCGTTTGGAGATACATTACCTGTCGAAAAAACGTTTAATGTAGTCAAAATAAGGTTAGAAAATAAAGATGATCCAAATTCTTATTTAGAAATAGAAGCATTAGAAACTGAAAAGATATCCGCTGCGCATATTCCCCCGCCTGACATAGATATTTCGATTTATAGTAAACATTTGAAAGGCTTGAAATTAGCTGATACAACTAACAGTGATGCTAACGTTTCAGTTTTAATCGGTGCTGATAACTGTTATGATGTCATGACGGGTAGAATTAAACGTATTAGTCGGAAACTTGCAGCTGCTGAATGTCTCTATGGGTGGTGTTTAATTGGTATATCAGGTCCCCCAAACAAAAACTCTAGTGATTCTTTCGCTATGAAAGTAGTTGTAGAGGAAGATATTTCAAAACAATTAGAAGCGTTTTGGCAATTAGAAAACCTTGGAATTGAACCAGTTAACGAAAATTTAAATTGTAAGGATAACAAAATTTTACAAGAGTTTGAAGAGAATATTCAATTCCGAGATGGTAGATATGTAGTTAAACTTCCTTGGAAGGATAATTTGAAAGAGTCACTTGATAATAATTATGAAATAGCTCATGAAAGATTTTCAAAATTGTGTCATAAGTTTAAAAATGACAGGTCTTTATACACTGAATATAAAAACGTAATAGATAGTTATGTAGAACAAAACATAGTTGAACGTGTTCCTAACTCAAATGTAGTAGGTGGCGCGGAATTTTATTTACCCCATAGGGCAGTAATTCGGCATGATAGGGTGTCTAGTAAACTCAGAATTGTCTTTGATGCTTCTTCGCATAAAAGAGGCAAATTTTCATTAAATGACAGTTTGCATATAGGTCCCAATTTGTATCCTGATTTATTTGAACTTTTATTATCATTTCAAAAGCATCCAATCGCGTTTACAGTTGATATTAAACAAGCATTTTTAAATGTAGAGTTAGATGATTCTGATAAAAATGTAACAAAATTCTTTTGGACTGACAATCCAGAATCCTTTTCAGAATCTTTAGAAGTTTTAAGATTTAATAGAGTTTTATTCGGAATAAATAGCTCACCCTTTCTGCTGACTGCAACGATAAAATACCACTTGAAGAAGTATTCTTCTCTTTTCCCACAAACTCACGAACTGTTAAACAAATTTGCTTACGTAGATGACGTCTTAGGAGGTCAAAGTACTGTGGCATCCGCCTATACAACTAGCGTGGAATGTGTCCAGATTTTTAGCGAAGCAAATATGCCTTTGCACAAATGGGCTACTAATTCTGCTGAATTGCGTGAACTGTGGGAGAAGAATGGTTTCTCTATGGAAACTTCATCGAACTCTATTGGTCAAAATATGATCAATTATAAAGTGCTTGGTATTTCCTGGGACACTGATAGGGATATATTTTACTTTGACATAGAAAATCTTCTATCCTTTATATCGAAAGGGACTGATACAAAAAGATTTTTGTTACAAGTTGCTGGTCGGATCTTTGATCCTCTAGGATTGATAGCTCCCTATGTGATTCGTTTGAAGGTTCTTATTCAAAATGTCTGGGAAATGGGTCTACTTTGGGATCAGGAAATGCCCCAGATTATTAAAAAGCCCTTTAAAGAATGGTGTCATGAACTTAAAGACCTTCATTTAGTGTCGATTCCTCGCTTTTATGACTTTACGGACTCGAATGTAGTTGATGTGCAACTTCATTCCTTTTCCGACTCGTCTATAAAGGTTTATGGAACTGTAATATATTTTCGAGTCGTCAGGACTGATGGGACTATTTCAACTAGTTTTGTGACTTCTAAGAGCAGAGTTGCCCCGTTAAAGACTCTTTCTCTGCCGAGATTGGAACTGATGGGAGCATTGCTCTCTTCTAGGTTGTGTGACAAAGTTTCCAAAATTTTAAAATTCGAAGAGTCCTGCTTTTTTCATACAGATTCGTTTATCGTTTACCACTGGATTCAAGGGGAACCGTTTCGTTTTAAACCGTTCGTTAAAAATAGAATAGAAGAGATTCAAAAACTGACTGAACCATCGAAGTGGCATCATTGCCCCGGAAAGGAAAACCCTGCTGACATTTTAAGCAGAGGAATTTCCGTAAGGGAAGTGTAAGATGGTGAACTTTGGTGGCATGGACCTCCTTGGCTTAAACAAACAGAACAGTTTTGGCCCAAAATCGAGAAACAAAACGTAAGCAGTCTAAATCTAGAACTCAAAAGTAATTTTAGAGACATTTCTCAGAATGAAGTAATTCTCGAAAATCGCGAAAAACTCTTGAACATAGCTAAATTTAGCAGTTATCTCAAACTATTGCGAGTAACTGCCTTTGTATTCCGATATATATATAATACCCGAAACACCTTAAAGAAAAGAGGTGCTGTCAACACTGAAGAGTTAAAAAAGTCGGAAGAATATTGGATTAAAGAAATCCAGAAAGAAACTTATGGGTCTGAAATAACAGATTTAGAAAACCCCCAAAAGGTTAGCGATTATTCCAAGATTCGTTCTTTAGTACCTTACTTAGATGATAGACAAATTTTGAGAATAAAAGGGAGACTAGATGAATCAGAACTTTCCCTGGACGAGAAACAGCCCATTCTTTTACCCCAAAACTCAAAGTTTACGGAATTGTTAATTTTGCGTGAGCATACAAAGAACTTCCATAGCGGAGTAACAACTACTCTGGTGATGCTCAGAAGAAAGTTTTGGATACCGAAGGGGCGACAACTCGTCAAGAAAATAATTAAAAAATGCCTAATTTGTAGAAAATACAGTTTAAAACCAGCTAATCAAATAACAGCACAACTTCCAAAAGATAGACTTTTAGAAAATCCTCCCTTTGAAATTTGTGGTCTTGACTTCGCAGGACCAATACTTTATAAATGTGATAAGGAAGTCAAAAAATGTTATATTGCAATTTTTACCTGTGCAGTAACTAGAGGCATACATTTAGAATTGGTTTCATCTATGTCAACTAAACATTTCATACTCGCATTTAGACGATTTATCTCTAGATGAGGCAGTTGAAGCGTTGTTTATTCAGATAATGCCAAATCTTTCAAGGCCGCATTAAAGGACTTGAGTTACTTCGCCAAAATCTTAAAGAACTCTGAATTTAAAGATTTTATATCTTCTCGTGGAATTACTTGGAAATTTATTGTAGAAAGAGCGCCCTGGTGGGGCGGATTTTACGAACGTCTCGTGAAATCGGTGAAAGATCCACTCAGAAAATTTCTTGGAAAAGCTCTACTCGCATTCGAAGAACTTACTACTATCTTAGTTGAAATCGAATATGTTGTCAACTCAAGACCTTTGACATATGTGACTGACAAATTTTCTGAACCAAATCCCTTAACACCTCTCGACTTCCTGCAATATGGAAGAAAAAATCAGGATTATCCACTTCATTTCGCTGAACTCGTAAATGAAGTATCTAATAGAGAATCCTTGATCAAAAGGAAACAATATCAAACGACGCTTTTAAAACACTTTTGGAACAAGTGGAAAACTCAATATCTTCTTGACTTGAAAACCATTCATCATTTTAAATCACCGAACATTCACAAAGATGTTAAAGTCGATGATGTTGTGCTCGTCGAAGGGTCTTCTAAGTCCAAACTTCTCTGGTACTTGGGAACAATTCAAGAAACTTTTCAAGGCCGAGATGGACATGTAAGAGCCTGTGTCGTGAAAACTAAAAAGGGACTTTTCAGAAAACCAGTGCAATTAATATATCCCTTTGAACTCAATGAATGAACTGGTTTTTCGTATCCTTTGATGATGAATATATTGTGAAAAAATTAATTGAAAATAATTTGATATATAATCCTAACTTTATACTTCAAGCTTTTATTCTTTGTATTACTTGAATTTTGAACTTTAATTCGTTAATTTAGCTTGTTTGCTTGTGTTTGTGAAAATTGTTATTTTTCCCTTTTCTAGATATAGTAATTTTGTTTATCTCAAAAGTAATCCAATTTTTAAAGTTGTAATATTGTTTGATTACAATTAAGCTAATGAGAATAATCTTGTATGTAATTTGTAACTTTCGTATATTAAGCATTCAATTATTCATTTATTATCGTTGATTTGAATTAGAATTTCCTTATTTATGTATTTACTGTAGCAACTCTATAGATTATATTGATGAACTCTGAAGAGTTCATGGTGGGGAGCTGTGGAAAATACCGCAACCGATGTAACCATCTTGCCTCAACGCCAGAGGGA
>BMAW01013180.1:904822-924850 GCA_019974015.1 Nephila pilipes
TGCCAGTCTTATGGATCACACACACACCTGCACTTCAAATTTGTTCATAGATGAACATCCAACTGTTGTACGTAAATTTGCTGATTTTATTTGGTGAATATTCTTTTAACCTATTCAATAAGGCACTAGCTACCAAAAATTCAGGAAAAATAAGAAAAATTATCATTGTGAAATTATTCATTCTTCTACAATGGAAATTTGAAGCAAAAAATATTAATCAAATGGTACTTGCTAGGAATTATCATAAAAGGGAGAAAATAGCCTATTTTATTCCTCTGAAAAATAGATTAAATGTAGATATAAATAAAAAAAATATACGAGTGATGAACTTCAAATGAATCTGATCACCCAAAAGCAGCTTTCCAGGCATTATAGCAGCATCAGTCAACTGAATGATGGTGTTTATCAATTCAGTTTGACCAAATTTGAAGATCTCATAAAAAGTTCAAGCAGTATAGAATTGTGAGATGTGCTAAGTATAGTAATATTTTTCTATGGACTCCAACAGATTAGTTAGTTTAAGTCTGGAGAACCATGCTGGTCAATTCCATGCATATTCTCTCAAAAGTAATTCAGTTCCATTAGACATAGCTGTGGTCTAGCTATTATAATTTAGTAGGATGAAGAACTATCCATTGTACCTGCTTCAAAAACGTTCAATTGCATCAAAGTATAGTCTAATAAGCACAATGGCCTCTGGACAAGTCATTCATAGTTATCAAAAGATACCTCCTCACCATAGTCAATCCAATTGTGTTTGATGAAATTAACTGGTATAATAGTAATTCTAATATCGCCAAACTAAATTTTTAACAAAATAAAACTCTTTCCAGTAAGAGTACAGGCATTGACTTATACTTCAATGACGTGTGTGCAATTAAATCTTTAATTTCGTTGGTATCGATTGAGGAATGCGCACAGTACCTTAAGTTTCTATGCAACTTTCCCTTCATAAAGCCTTTCTGAGAACAATTGAACTGGATACTCAGTCTTAGAGACTGCTACAATGAGAAGATCCGAGGGGATTGATGTGATATTCTGTACCTCCTTAAAGCTATTGATAGTAGTGATAATGGCGAAACGTCTAGTTCCGATTTTTCGGCCTTAGCCTCTAAAAGTTAACACTGATCTTGGAAAAGCAGCTCACAGTCTATGAATTTATAGGAAAGTCTCACGTCATCTGCTTTGTAAGGATTGACTCTAACGCGCTCATACACTTAGTGACACCATCATTATTCTTCGCCAAATCAGTCGACTTTGAAGAAAGTAGCTCCACTTAATTTGCGTGTATAATACTCGATAGAAATATACTTTCCTTTTTATGTCTCATCTAGAATTTATTTTGAAAGCTATTTACACCACTGAATTATAAGGCAGCATTACGGTACCTGAATAATCCAAAGCTCCATAGACCACAGATTCTTAGTTGTTTATCTTCTAAATGTGCCTTGATTGGCTTATATTTTGCATACAGTTTTCGTCTCTGAAAGCAACTTATTACCGTGACTATACATTGTAGAAAATACCGCAAAGATGTAACCATCTTGCCTCAAGCCAGAGGGATGCTCTCATCATAAGATATTACTAATAAGCCATCTGCACTCTTTTGTTTGTTTTGTGCAAAGTTGTAATTCTGCTGGTCGATTTAAATGGCCAAATTTATAGGATGTTTTTTATTATAAATTTAACTGCGTATGGATTTAGTGAGGTGTGTCGTTACTGGAACCATTAGTAATAGATAGTTAGCTAATTGCTATTTTTCTTCATACATAAAGGCAACGTGATTTTGTCTGAAGGGGTGATGTTACATGGCTTAAGTGTCGCGTATTATTAGAATGTTATTTAATTACAACTTCTATTGCGTTTGATTGTATTACCTAAAGTTTAATGTTTGATTAATATATAGTTTAATTGTTGTTTTGAAAATTTATTTTTGTTTATTAAATAATATATGGTTAGCAGTTTTAGACTTTTCTTATTTTACATTGTAAATGGTTTTTGAGTCACTATGAAAACGATTGGGGATCAATTTAATTTTAATTAAAATTGATCAATATTAAGCAACTTCTACTTTTACATATTACATAACATCAATCAATAACTCCTGAGACTCAAATTGAAAACAACATTTTTGTAAAATTTTTATTCATCAACATACTCTTTGTTAATCACTCTTAGGTGATACAATCGTTCAACGCTTTTCCAATATTTTTCAGAAATCTTTTGTTGCGAGTAAATATGATAAACAGCTTTCTGAATCACGACTCGTTGCTTTTTGTTCCATCAAAGCAATCGCGGCACCACTTGAAAACCTTTTCACTCTAATTCAAAAACTCTTTGTAAATACACTTCCATATGATTGTGTCTTCCAGAATCTCACGGAGCTTCATTACGATCTTCATTATAATTTTTGTACTCTACTCACATTTTCCGTGTAACGGCTTCCACAGGTCTGAGCTGTTCCGCGTCATTTGTGTCGGTACTGACCACGTTTAAACTTGGCAAACCACCGACAAATTGTTGCTTTGATGGACAAGAGTCCAACATTTTTCAATCCATTGTTTCGCTTGCACGGTGTTTTACCCATTAAAAACAATGTTTTATCACAACACGAAACTTGGTTTTTCCATTTAAACAAACTACAAAACGACTTTACTCCAACTCGTAACTCAGCTGTTTCATCCGATCGACTTAAAATTTTGACACGTCAGCAAAGGTTAGTATTAGAAAGACCTGGTTACTTGGTTTACTACGAGCGCCATCTCTAAGTTATCTGGAGTTATGATTGATGTGTTTTTTTGAATTTTCTTTCATTTAAGAACCCAGTAGAAAAGACCCAAATTAAGTGAAATAACGAGTAAGAGAAGTGGGTATGAACATAACCCTAAAGTAAAATTAATGAGTTTCTTAATATTCAGAAATCAAATTACACAGACTTACAAATTTTGTTGTAAAGATGTCATACAAATAGAGGCTCCTTATTCAAATTTAAAGTATTAGAAATTTATAATGAATTTAAATTACAAATCAATTAAGTTACATACAAAATATAAAGTTCTTTTAAAGAATAATAACATTGTTTTATATTTTGTATTGAAGACCAGGTAACTTTCTATAATATGAAGTAATTAATAATGTTACTATACCTATATAAAAATGTTTTTATAAAACCAAATTTTTACAGAAATAAATAATCGTTAATCCTCTTTAAAAGTTTTGAATTCACATCACAAATATTTACCCTTATTTTCCTTAAATTCTGTCTTTCCTTAATTCTACAAAATCCTATTAAATTCTTAATAGTCCCATAATTTTTGCAAGATGTAGATAAAAGTACAACCATTAATAGAAACATTAAAATATAATTAATATATTAATTGGGAAAAATTTCTTTCCCAACTAAATCTCAAATAAAAGATTCAAGTGCATAAAAATTGATGTCTGATATTTTGTAGTAAATGATATTATTCAAATATTTAGTGGGACATAAATCTCATGAATTACTTTCTGGTCACTTCTAAAAAGAATATATTTTCAATGTCTGTTTCAAAATAAAATTGAATTTATTTCTGTAAGAATATTTCAATTAATTGGAATACAGTTTCATTGTCAGATACAATTTTCTCACAAATTAAAATGGATAGCAAATAATAGTATACAATTAAATTGTTTGTCCTATTGATAATAATTTATTCATATTCTTAATGCGTAAAAAATAATCTTTCATTTCTTCATATTAAAAGCTGCTATACTACATATCGCATTGTAGAATCATCAAAAAAAAATTCTGTCACTTAAAAAAAATATGTAAGAAGTATTTTTTTTAAAAAAATTCTTATGATTTTAAAAATCTTTTTAATTCTATATGTATTAAGATATAATTAAAGTCATGCTACAAATATATGATGTGTAAATTTATAATGTAAAGTTCATATAGAAATTTTAAATAGTCTTAAACAGTTGACCTTACAGGAAAATTATATCGAATATTTACTAAGGAATTAACGATTTACTACAACGTGGACGATCGAGAAATATCCTGGATAATTTAAATTTATATTTTTATCAAAACAAATTATACGAATAATTTATTTTTAGTTTATATCGTGCGCATTGGTACGAGGATCATTCAAAAAGTCTTTAGAAAGATAGAAAAACAAATTATTTTAGATAGTTTTTTTTTTTTTTGAATTTTTTAACATAATCTCCTTTTATCTTTAAACTCTTTTCGTACTTTAGCTTTATATACTTTTTCCAACATTTTTAAGCTATCTAAAAAGTAAGATTTTGGAAGGTCTTCAAAATAGGCATCTGTTTCGGTGAGGACTTCCTCGACATGAGCCGTTGTCCGCCGAGCCATTTTCTTAAGTTGAGAGGAGGAGCCACTGGAGATGAAATCAGCTGAATGCGGCGAATGTTGTAGTAATATTTCGAATTTTAAATTCAATGATTTTGGTCATTGAAACTTCACAGGTGTGCACCCGTTCATTGTCTCGATGGAAGGGGATCTTTTTCTTTTTGAAGAAATTTTCCTGGATTTCATCGCTAAATCGATGCAATAATAATCTGCAGTTATAGTTTTTTTCTTTTACCAATAGGTGTAAATGATACTGCGTGCATCCCCAAAAACCTTGGCCATCACCTTGCGATTTCACAATCTCTGCTTTCGTTCGAGTTTTTTAGCCTTCAAAAATCCACTATAGTGTCTGTTCCTTGTTCTTGAGTGTAGTAGTATATCCACGCTTCATACACAGTAATGTATCGACGCAAAGACTAGCCTGGATTAAAGCGCCAAAATTAGTTTCAGAGTCGACCACACGATTGCATTTATTTTCTACTGAGAGCAAACATGACACCCATTTAGCCGAGATTTTTTTTACATCCACTTTTTCGTGCAAAACTGAAAACACTGTACCTTACAATATGTCAGTGGTCTCAAATATTTCGCGCACTTCGATTAATCTAATATTCAAAACCACATCGAGAATTCTTCCAATCATTCCAGGAGTAGTCACATTCACTGGAGGTTCCGAACGACGTTCATCTTTTGTGGATGTACGGCCCCGTTTAAACTGATTTATCCAATTGTAAACAGATGCAAACACAGGAGTAAATGTGTTATGTATTTCATCCAACTCAGCTTTGATCCCTGTTGATCCTGATCCTTTTGAATACAAGTGTTCAAAAGGCTTAATGACCGCTCGCGAATCTCGTTTAATCACCTCACTCTTCACCATTTTTCCAAAAAAAAAAAAAAAAAAAACCCCACAAGTTTCTTCCTTCAAACAACAATAAAAATAAAACCATACGATGGAAATAACTGAGACTTAGATAGCTATCTAGGGAGTCATGAGGTTTACTAAAAACAATCCCTTTTCTATGCTATGAGCGCCATTTCTTGGATTTTCTAAGGACATATTGAACGGCCCTAGTAAACTGCCTTCCAGAACGTAGTGCGTCTTCAATATTTAAATTACTAAAACGAAATTTTGTGAAACCAGATTTAGCACTGGCGTTCTGTCCATACATCCTTTCCATACACAACACAAGGGAGTTTTCTTTGAGTTATTTGCATTCATATCTTTTCAGTGATAAGAAAAGTAAATATGCAGAAAATTCTGTTTTAGATTTTCCTTATTTGACAGGACACCCAAAAAATTGCTAAGAGTCAAGAAAATGTTTAATACAAATATACTGAAATTTCAGCAATAAAAATATAAATGATAATACGGTTTGGAATGAAAATGATTGGGTGGTGGGAAGAATGGAATAATTTCCCAAATAACCCAATAGTGACCATTCAAGATGGCACTTCAATATATAACTTGTTTTTTACATTATATATTTAAATACTAACTCATCTCTTTTGATACAGCCTGAAATATTTTTTAAGATAAATAAAATTTTATAAAATTACTGGCAACTTATTACTTACCGTAACTATAGTTACAACAAATATGCAAAAATTTTGTGACACTCTGGTATACCACTTGTAATCAAATACAGAACTGAGACACCTCTTTCATTTACTATTGTAATATGTATAGTCATTGGAATTCATCTATTACAACCTTTGAATATAAAGTTCGGTGAATTGTCCTGTAACATTAACGTAGATGAAATATTAACGAAAATTACCTTACTGTCCTTCGAAATAGTCACCTCCCATAACTATGCACCGCTGAAATCTGCTATACATGTCCAGGAAATTTTTCAAGAAGTCTTCTTTTGGGATGGAGTTCAAATGCTTCGTCGCGCTTCGTTGGATGTCAGGAATATCGTCAAATCTGTTTCCTTTCAAAGCGAGTTTGAGACGGGGGAATAGGAAGAAGTCTATAGAATTGAGATCTGATTTTTATGATGGATGTTCAATTTGCACCCCACCACGCCCCCCCTTTTTTGCCAGGAACTGTTTGACGATATTGGATGTGTGAGGGCGAGCATTCTTGTGAAAAAAAAATGAACCTTGTTGTGCGTACTGGGGTCGTGCCCTGCGTAGACGTATCATGAAACGGGTCAAAATTTCAATGTACCTTGCAGCATTCCTCGTCGTTCCCTCATAGAAATTCCTTGTGAATAATGCCTTGACAATCAAAAAAGGTGATGAGCATCGTTTTGATGCGTGATTTTTCTGCTCTGACCTTTTCCCGAAGAGGTGATGCAGGAGAACGACTTCCATGCTTTGCCATTTCGTTTCAGGGTCGTATCTGAAAAACCGGAACTCATTCTCAGTGATAATACAGTTCAAGAAATTTGATGTCTCATCTGCCGTTAGGACAAAATCCTGCGAAGCCTCTAAACGTGCCTGCTTCTGATCGTCAGTCAAGTGATGTGGCACAAAACGACAACACGTTTTTCTCATGCCTAAATTCTGGGTAACGATATATCGCACAGAATCACGGTTAATCTGCAGTTCATCAGCTATCATGCGCACAGTTAATCGATGATCTTTCATGAGTAATTTCCTCTCTTTTTCAATATTTTCGTCACTGACGGAGGTCAATTGTCTTCCACTACGGGGGTTGTCAGAAACACTTTCCCGGCCTTCTCGAAATCGGGTGAACCACTCATACACACACTTCATGGACAGTGCTTGATCTTCATAAACGCGTACTAGCATCGCATGAGTTTCTTTCGGTGTCTTGCCAAGCTTAAAACAAAACTTTAAATTGATATTTTGTTCGTTCATTTTCCTGTTCTCAGTTAAGAACTAACGCACTAAACAAGCACTTTGTATAACAAGTCTTACAGGGAACACAAACGAAGCTCAACTGAACAACGGTGGGGGCAGATAGTCAACACCTGCCTCTACGCAGGTGTAGCGATTTGTTTCGCCAGTGTTGCCAGATCGGCCGTTCTGACTTCATTCACCGAACTTTATTGTCAGAGGTTGTATTACCCTCAATATTAAACAATTTCACACAACAATGTACAAGGGATGCTCAAACGAAAAGATACAAAATAACACTGTGGGTATAAATGAAGACTTCATTCAAAGTATACACCATAGGCCTGACGATACCCGGTTCTTCACAGCGTCCTTGAGTTTGTCGTCCGAGTTGAAGCGCTTCCATTTCAGATGTTTTTTCAGGGAACCAAACACATGGAAATCACAGAGTGACATGTCCAGACTTCAGAGCGGATGGTCAAGCTGCTCCCCCTTGAACTTAGTCAGTTCCACGTGTGTGACCCTGGAGACTTGGAAATGCGCATTATCTTGGAGCAGAACCACACCATCTGTGAACAGCCCCGGTCATTTATTCTTGATGGACCAGCGTAGGCTTCGAAGTGTCTTCCAGTACACATGGATTTTATGGTTCTTCTGTGCTCGAGGAGTTCAAGAAGAAGCGGACCTTGGACGTCAATTGTATAGTGCTTTTTATAAGAGCCTCTCCTCTCTCCTGCACTTGCGGGCACTTGCGCATACTCCTATCTAAGCCAGAGATTCCATACCTATCCCTAGATGTCTTACTACGTTCTCCCATAGCGGCATAGGAAAACATGTTTATGGTTACGTTGTTACGACGTTTCGTACCTTTCATTAGAACACCCTTTGTATATGAGAAGTAGAGAGGTTTCTTCGAAAAATCAATAAAAAACATTTAATTCAATCTTATACGTATTACCAATCATGTTGTGGTTATTACTGCAATAAATAAAGTGAATGATATTCTTAATACATTTATTCAATGACAATATTTTTATTCAGGATCTGCTATGAGTTCTATTCTGGCTGTTTTTTCAATTTCATAGCTTCGGAGTTCTCACTATGCGATTGAACTCTTCTACAATCCAATAAATACTACTTTTTTAATAAAAAATGTCCATATTAAAGACAAAAATGTCAATGACATAATCATTTTTATCTTTTAACAACTTAGAATTAATTTCAAGCTTATTTTAATACCATGTTGGCTATCCAATTTTTCCAAACACGAGTTTTCATAACAACGTTTTTATTCTTTATGGAGTGCGCAGGACGATATCTGAAATGGAAACTTGACTTGATAATGATCCTAAAAACAGGAGACATGAAATGATAGGCAAAGTACTCAAACGTACCTAATTTGACAGTTGTGAGTGGTATACGAGACTGCTAACTAAAGAAGAATAAAATTAGTTCAAAGATTTTAAGTTCGTGACTTTAAGTGGTTAATTTAGAAAGGTAGGTAACATTAAGGATAATGATCATTTTTCTTTCTAAGAGATATAATCGTTTATCGAAAATTAATGAAAAGTCTGGGAGATCATTTACAGTATATACTAGTTGAAAGGATCTTCCAGTATGAAATGATTCCTCATTTCTGGGCTATTGCTGTAGCGATTTATCGAAAACATTTATAAAATTATAACTACACTAGCAATAAATATCAGGATGATATCAGGATGATATCCAGTCACTCACATTTTTTTTATTTCAAAAATATTTTTTTAACAAAATCGTTAAAATTAAAGTGGATAGTATCTCACCACCTAATTCAACAATTTTCTTTTCAACGTTTAATAAAATTTTCAGTGTTCTTTCTAAAAATTAAGGTAATTTGTATAGAAAATCACCAATCTCGTTTAATGTCCTCATCAACGGATATGAAAATCATTACATGAAGATGTAGCAGCAGATAAAAAAAATAAGTAGAAATCAGAAGCCGCAATGTCTGGTCTGTATAATGGAGGGATTATATCTGCCATTGTCAGATCCCTTACCAGCTCATACAGCTTCTAACACTTTTGGTGTTTGGTGTCACATTTTTGGTGTTTTGCATTAGCTTGAAGGAACAAAATATAATTTTTTCCGAATATATCTCGGCGTTTAACTTTGACTGCAGTACTAATATTGTTCATCAAATGACTGTTTCCCTGATCTGACCATTTTTCAAATATTTCTTATAGAAAAAAACACAATCCCACCATATATACAGAAGAAATTTCTTGCTGTAAGTGAATTGTCTTCAACTATTCTAGAAGAATGTGCAAGATCTGACCATCTACCAGTGTGCAAATTTCTGCAAGCATTTACTTGACTACACTTGTAAGCATCTGTCACTTTATGAGGAACCAAACTATTGAATGAGGTATCTCATTCAATCTTTGGATAATGTATAAGAACGTATGACAAATCAAGGTATTTAATTTCTAAAACAATTGTTTATTGTGCAAGTCTATGTATTGCTGTAAGCTCTCGTGTTGTTATGTAATGATCTCTTTTCGACTCTTTCATGCACATCACCATCAATGGAAATTGTCCATTCACAGCAAGGCACATGTCTACTATCAAAATCATTACTATTTGAATTTACGATATCAGATTTTAACTGTATCATAAGAGACAATATCGTCACCTTGCTCATACATGTTTGCATACATTGATCTTTTTGCTCATATTGTGGTTAATTACAGTCGAAAGACGTTAATTTGATACTTCCGTTTTACACACTTCTGAATAGATGAAATTATAATTTTTCACAAAACTTTTTACGCGGCGATTTAGTCTATTTTTACTTATTAGAATGCAAAACACAGTGTGGAGGACTCTGAATTCAAACCGGAATAACAGGTTTTTGCGCACTTATGTTTTTGATGGAGAGCAATCTTTTCAATCAATCTGATATATTTCGGCGTAGTCTGGAATATTCAGACATCAATAGTCGTATTCATGCATTAATTCATCGATTACATTTCCATCGTAGATGCAATGTTCGAGCATAGTGTTGCCATGCCTTCCACATCTATAGATCTTTGTTCCCAATTTATCAAGTTTGAGATTCTTTTTAAATTATAAGAGAATGCATTAATCGAAAGGTTAAATGATACAATAATTTTCTGTCTGAGTTTCATTTCAAATTATCAAAAGTTTAGGTCAAACATTATTACAAATGTGCTTTTTATATGTGAGTATAATATCATAAATATATAGCATAAATCTTTGCTCAGCCTTATTTCAGCATTTTATCATGTCATCCACATATGACCATATATTGAGTTTTTTTTTTAAAAAAAAAATTAAGAAATTTTTGATGTTTTACTAGTGATGAATACAGAATATTTCAAACAGTTTGAAGTTATAAAAATTTAACGTTAAATAAAACTGTCTATTTAATGAAAAATAGACCAAATATTTTTTTTATATATAAAATGTGTAAGAAATTGAATTTCCTCGAAAACGAACTTGGCATAACCACAAGAAATTATGAATACAATTTATAAATATGTGGTTCTCTTGAAACTTGTTTTCAAGTTCTTAGTTAAGGTCATAAAAACTAGATGTAATACGATACAAGCAATTTATAACTATTTTATAGCAAATGGAGCTTAACATAAAGTAAAAGCTAAACAATCGCTCAGTGTTCTTCTCGGAAACAACAGCTATTTAATTTTAATATGAAGCATAAATCAAAATTCTAATACAGATTTCTATAGATTAAATGTGAAAGAAAGCTTTATAATCTGAGACATTGGGAGACAAGCTTCAGTAGACTGTTTCAACTGGAATAATCATGAAGACGACCTTCTTTCTTTGCTGTATGGCTGTTGTTGTTGGAGTAATTTTGAGTGACAATTATGGTATCGATAAAAATTTCTTCGATCAAATAGGTTTAAGTAAGTCTGATTCTCCTTGTCGTTACAGTGTGCAATATTTGGTAAATTAATTAATTTAATATTTTAACCTAATACATATTTGTTTGCTACACAAACACACACGCATATACACCCCCCCATATATATATATATATGTAATTTACAACTATATATAAACTATTTTAAAAAATTATTGTACTAACTATTTTTTTTAAAGTTTTATGTGCATCTTCACATACCATATCGCTTGGAGTCATTATATGAAAGACTAAATTCTTTATAAAGTAAATTATTATAACAATTTTTACTTATTTATTAAATATCATTATCAGATATATTATTTTATTTTTTTGTACATGCACATATCATTTGATTTGCATTGTTAGATTAACTACATTCTATAGGGTAAATTTTCATCATGATTTATAATATTTAGAGGAGCTCAATCTTTAGTTCTTTGTTTTTATTGTTCACCAGGGTTTTGTATAGTAATTCTTTGAGAATCAGGATTGATCCCTTTACATATTTAAGCACGCTTTTCGATATGAAACAGACACAACAATTTGAATTAGCAAAATATCCATTTGATTATTCTTTTTCCTGGTTTTTAATTTTTGCAGCTTTGTTATTGTTTCATCACACAATAAGTGAAATTTACGTTTAAATATTCGTTATGATTTGAGTTATTATATATATATATATATACACTGGTTATCATAAATTAAGGAAAAATCACAAAAATAGCGATAACTCTTTCAAAAGTAAGCCAAACCGTGCAAAATTTGCATATGTTGTCCACTAAGAGTAGCTGAGTAAAATTGCAATATGCAAATTAGTGACGCTGCACTCGGCTTACGTCATCTGCCTGGAGCATAAAAGTCCAAGTTTGAGAGAAAGCACACAAATTTTACTGTGATTGCGACATTGAAAATCTGAGATAGCCAATTCGTAATAATGACCTCTAGGCATCATTTGCCTGAAGAACTACGATGGAGAGCCATCGGGAGACTAGAGGCAGGGCAGAGTTAATCAGAAGTGGCCAGATGGCTAAATGTGAGTCCATCTGTGGTTCATAGACTTTGGAGGCAATTTCAAACCACAGATTCGGCATCTAGGAGGTTCAGTCAAGGACGGCCAACTGTTACGACCAGTGCCGATGACCGATATTTGACATTAAGTGCACGCAGGAATAGAACCGCTACTCCGACACATCTTAGATCCTCTCTTGCTGCAGCCACCGGAAGGTTGGTGTCAACGTCAACTGTGCGCAGAAGGCTCCACGAAGGCTGTCTGTATGCGAGACGACCAGCCATTTGCGTGCCGCTCACATCACGCCATAGGAGAGACCGTTTGCAGTGGGCCCGACAACATGTCCACTGGACGTCAGATCAATGGAGGCTTGTTCTCTTTACGGATGAGTCCAGGTTTAGTCTAGAAAGTGACAGTAGACGTTATTTGATATGGAGAGAACCTGGGACCCGTTATCATCCATCAAACATCCGTGAAAGAGATGCATACGGAAGAGGCAGTGTCTGTGTTTGGGGAGGCATATCCTTAGGAGGGCGCACAGACCTCCATGTCTTTCCAAGGGGAACCGTGAATGCTCAGGTTTATCGAGACAACATCCTTGATGCTTATGTGCGCCCATATGCCGGGGCGATTGGTGATTGCTTCCTGTTACAGGACGATAATGCAAGACCACACAGAGCTCGCATTGTTGATGATTATCTTCAACAGGAAACAATTACGCGCATGGAGTGGCCAGCTCGATCCCCGGACTTGAATCCTATCGAGCACATTTGGGATGCTCTAGGGAGGCGTGTATCTGCCATCAATCCACCCCCTTAGACCCTTGCCGCGCTTGCATCTGCTTTACAAGAGCAATGGCTCTCACTTCCTATTGAACTGATAGACCGCATAATTGAAAGCATCACACATCGCTGTTTGTGCTGTATTGCTTCTAGAGGCAATCATATTCCATATTAAAGGTACTTTTTCTATTGCAAACCGATATTTCCAATTTGTTTATTTTATACATGTGCTAATTTCTATACTACTATTAATGTCTGATAATTTCTTTTTATGTTGTTTAATACCTTACTATGTGTTGTATATTGTGGGTAAGTTTCATAAAATTCCATGTGTAATTTCTTGAGTTATCGCGATTTTTGTGAATTTTCCTTAATTTATGATAACCAGTGTATATTTGTCTATGTGTGCTTGAGATTAAAGTCTTCTCTTTTAAGATTATAAAAATTGTCATAATGTCTTAATTATTAAGTCAAACTTATGCGAATACAAATTGTGTTACCTTTACATAATTAAAGCGTCTTCATGATTTACATAGGTACAATATGCCAGGGAAACCTAACCTTCTCAGATTATTCATTGTGTGAAAAAAGATGTGACCAAATGAATCCTCCCGAAGATTGTCCAGATGTGACATATGTTGGATGCGCATGCAAGGATGGTTACTTGGCAGTAGATGAGAGTTTCTCAAAATGTGTGAAATCGGAAGACTGTCCGTGATAATCTAGAAAAAGTAAAACAAATAATTTCTTATATATCCTGATAAAACTCTTAGATCTAATGTTCATTTAGATCTAAGAATAAGTCTTTATGAGATTCATTTCATGATTAAAGTTTATACAAATTAGAGATATTTTTAAGTTTAGTTATATAATTCTATTAATATTTAAATAATAGATATAGTATTAAATAGGAAGCATTTGTAATACTGTCTTCCCCTCTTATAAAATATTATTTAAATTCATAATAAATTTTGATAAAAAGGTTATTCTAATATTAATATCAGATATATTGCATTCATTATCATAAAATAATTTCTGTGTTCAATCAGCGCATCTCTTGTATAATATTATTTTCCATTTTTAGTCTTACATACTTTATTGATGTGCGGAGTTCTTAACTTTATTTAGTTAATTACTGTTATTTTGTTTTCCTTGTTTTTAACTTAAATTTAAACTTTAAGGTTGCTGTATAGTATACAGGCAAAAGTATTCAATAACCTCTACAGCTTGTAATAATATTAAGACTCTTTTCTGTCTGAAAATATTTTCTGAGTCTTGTTTTCAATATAGGGTGAACGCTTGAATCTGTATTTTAGTTTGTACTATGTTTTAATTTGATTAATAATAATAATTAGTCTTTTGAATTTTAATATTACCAATGGAAAGTATTTGAGTTGAATGAAACAATTAATTTTAAAGGGGCTTTTTATTGTATTTTATCTTTTAATTTCTTTTACAAATACTCATTCCTAAGTTTCTTTTGAAAAGTCCTCAAATAACTTTGCTTAAAAAAGTTCTTACAGATGGATAAATTATACGGATCTTTTAATTTAATGTTGTTGTTTTGATAATGAAAGCTATAATTTCTCCTTTATTGAAAGGGGGGGGATACAAGTTCTTTTAAATATTATTTTTATAACAGGTGATTTTCTCTTAAAAAAAAGGTGATTTGGCTGTCTATTTTTGTTTAACAGTTGCAATTCTTAAAATTATTTTTATTATAGTCTTTAAATATCTTGAACTGTTATCCCTTTTCATGTTAAATTAAGATTTGATTTGCTACCTATTTAAAAGTACAGGTTCTTGTTAGTATTTCAAATGCTTTTTATAACTTTATGAAACTATTGAATTTATATTTTACCCAGTGAAATGAGCATTGAATCACGTACTTTTATTTTAATTTTACTGTGTTAATTACAAACGGAGAAATTATAAGTATCAGCAATATTATTTGTTCTTATAGATCAAACATATAGTAAGAATATGTATTTCAATTTCTACCACAAGTGCATAGATAGATACAATGAGAGAAACAATTTGTGCTTTTAGATTATTAATACGAATCAAAATATGCTTTATTTTTTTCATTGCAAATTGAAGGAAAAAAAAATCTTCGCAGTAAGAGTATTTTTAAATAATATATCAGAAAATGATAAAAGAAAAAATATTCGTTAAATTAATTAGTTAATATCTTACAAGTTGTATTTCTTTAAATTTAACAACAAATTGGAACAAAATAGAGTGAATAATTTATTGAAAACAAAACTAGAAAGAGTCCTCAAACATTATTCCTCATTTAAATGTAAAATTTTTACGAATTAAGATCATTTAAAAAGATTATCTAAACTAGTTTCTCTTAAACGGTACATTTATAAAAAAAATGATAAATATTCTATGAAAAAAGTTTAAACGTGGGATATTTTTATTAAAAATATCATTTCAATTCAGAAACGTCTATCAGTGAGTTAATTTTTTAAGATATGAAAAATGAGTCTGAGATATTTGTTCATGTTATCAACAAAACACTTATCTAACATGTTAGCAGTCACAATATACTCCTATGTTTAGATCATTCATATTGAAAAATTGAAATAAACCCGCATTATTAAAGAATTTTTGTACGTTTGATTCTTACATGAAAACATTATCCACATTTCTAACACTACTTTTTCTTTTGCAGGAAGAATACAAGATGAATATTATATCACAAGTCTAATGGAATTAATTTCAAAGTTGAAAATTGCTATCCTAGTCAAATGTAGGTCTGAAGAATATCAGTGTAATGTAAAATCTCATAATGGAATGCTATGAAAATTTATTGTACGATATTGATTTCCAAAATATGAAATAAAATGCTTAATAAAAAGTAATTCTCTTTAAGACTTAATAAATAAATTGCTAGTTATATATGTTCCACACATTTTAATAACAACTGGAATTTAAAGTGCGTCTAATGGATATAAATTGGTGTTTTATTTAAACGATAGTTACGTGACAAGTATCATAAATCACAATATACACTTAAATTATATAATTCCCATCAATCAAAAGGTATTAATAAACTATTTTATAATTTTCATATGTATGAAGGTACTTTAAAGTAAGAAACATAAGAATTTCAATCTCTAATTTATATCTAAACAATAAAAAAAAACCGGAAAGTTATTATTAATCATCCTTTCTATTCAATTTCATATTTCCGTCATATTCATAGTTCTAGGCAAAATTTCGATACTACCCGGTTCATTATTTTAGTAAATAACAATTTACATTCACATATCAAAGCGAAATACAATAAAATCCATGGAATCTTAAGTATCACTCCAAATGTTGATATAGGAAAAGCCCATTATATATATATATATATATATATATATATATATATATATATATATATATATTTGAAATTTTAATATCTAATTCAAATCTGGGACTTAAACTCTAGTTTATCAAAATGTCGAAAACGCTAACAATTTAGTATCAATTCGAATACGTTGATATGAACTAGTAAAAATGTTTGGCAGAAATGGAGTTTTACAAATAAATATAATTCAAGTAATGCACCGTGATCTTACAATATATATGTATGTAATACATCTCCCTTTCAATACTAAAACGATGTATTGTTTTCAAACGGATATAATTGCAACTTTGGCCTTCAATAAGATAAATAGTTTATGAAATGTTATATTAAGTATTTTTTCAAAATAAATAAAAATCTTTAAAACTGTATTAAAGCATTTTAATACGATATTATTCAGTAAATATTTTATAGAATTTAACAATATTTTTAGGACATAGTTTTGAAGCGTATTTTTCGAATTAAAAACGAATTCTGTATCATATTTCAAGTTAGGGTAAATTCTGGCGATCAAGTAAATGAATATCTCTCGTGCTTTAAATTAAATGTAACCGCTCCTTTCTATATATCAGCTTCTCTGTATATAAGCTGTATATTATGAGCTTCGTATTTTGACATGCATTTGAAACTAAGTAAAATAATTATGTAATTAATAATAAGAAACCAGCATCATACACAGATTTTTAATGCCTCAATACTTCGGTTTCCAATAACAAACAATCACAGAAAACTTATGGGAAAAAGGAAATATTTTCCACGTTGCAGTCACCAATTTCAATTATTATTTGGAATATAAAATTACAATCATCTGTTATACACAAGAGATAGTAGGCGTGATATATATATGTGTGTGTGCATAGGATTAGATTTGCAATCTTGCCCTCCCCCCCCCTGCAGACAGACCGTGCCTTTTTTTTGCTAAGTTGAGCTAGAGAGTGGCAAAAGACTATACGATACGTACAGAATGTAACTTCATGTCTAAAAGATTTACATAATTAACTTTGCCTCGCCCCTTCTAAATATTTGCCCCTTTATAAAGATGTGTATTAACGTTATAAGTGTATATATATATATATATATATATATATATATATATATGCTGTAATGTCCTCCGATAAGAAATTAAAAATGTTGAACAGGGAATGATGCTATAGTTTAATACAAACCTCTATGCTGCAAGTAGGAAAAAAAGTAAAGTAAAATAAGCTCTTTAGTTTGTACCTTAAGCTTTACATTAAACTCACCGCATAGTTTTCTACAGCACGTTCTTTAGAATGTATTCTACAAAATTGTTTTCGAATTCTCTTTTACGGAATTACAGGAGATGTTGCTAGTTTATAACTTTTTTATTGCATTGAGAGTCTGAAATGCAGTATAAAGCTAAATAGTTTTGTTATGTTATTCTCGGAAAGAATAGCTATTTATTTTTATCGATATATAAATCACATATCTGATAAAGTTACCTACATATTAAAGTACTGAAAAAACGTTTTCATACGGTATATTAGGAGTCAAGTTCCAATTCACTCGTTGAGTTTCAATCGAAGTATCTGTCATGAAAACTACTCTCTTTCTCAGTTGCATTGCTTTAGTGATTTGTGCAGTTATTTCGGATGACGAGAGTAAGAATGGAATTGATGAAAGTTTCTTAAAAAAAGATTTCGTTAGTAAGTTTTTATCCTTCGTCATTGTTATATTACATTGATAATAGCGTAAAATATTCGATAAATGTCTACTTTTGATGAGTAACTTTTTAATACAGCTACTAGTTAGAATAACTAATGAGAAATGTTGTACTAAATTGTTTTCAACAATTAGAAATTACCAAAAATAAATTTTCACAATCTGACTGGATACTAATAACAATTTTTATATCAGGATATTATATAATTGGAAATTAAGTTTTTCACATTCACATTACGGGTTCCAATAATCAAACAGTTTCAAATAATTTCTTCTACTTTGCGTAAAAATGAATCAAATGTGTGTGTTTCAGATGAGCAAGTGATTTCAGTTTATTAGCACAAAGAATAATAATTAGATGCAATCAAATATTCCTTTCATTTCAATCAGTAAACTATTACTATAGGTGTTAGAATTACGACATGGTAATAAATAAGTAAAAAATAATGTCGAAGCCTCTGTTTTATAATGGAAGAATTATTTATGTTAGAATGAATATAAAAATTCAATATTCTTGAAGGATTTGAAAAACAAAGAAAACACTATTGCCATAGTATATATAACTCTTGTCTCATTTTTATATAGTGAATTACTTAGTTACATTTAAAGGTACTAAATGTTTTCTATAATTGTATTTTAAAATGATAACTTTTGTTACGCTCCTTTATTTGTTTAATACGTGTAAAGAAGTAACGTGTGTGTGTGTCAAATAAAATTCATTCTAATTAAGTTTAAATGTTTGATACATTTTTATACTAAATTAATGTAATTCATTCTATAAGTTTGTCTTTTTCTAAACATAGCTTTTGTATATAACAACTGGATATTTATCATTATCTTCACTGTAATATTTATATTACTCCATACGTTTTAAGAATAATTTTGGGTAGAAACAATTCGAAACAAATTAAGAAAAACATAACGAAAATTGAAGGCTTGATATTAAAAGCAGCATGCAACAAATTTGAATGATCCTACGAATTAATAAAAATATGTATTTGATACATGAAACAAAACATTTTTGTTTATAATAGCACGTGTTTCATATTTTAAATAATTATTAATTTAAGTGAAGCTTATATAGTCGCATTGCTAATACTTTTTTTTAATTAACTAGACATTTTATTTTTTTGATGAATGATGTTACTAATGTGTATTAAATAATTATAATGATATAAAAGAAAGGAAATGAAATCTAATTTTTTAAAAAAATTCCAACATATTCTTTTGAAATTTTTTCTGAAGATATAATATGTAATTAAGAAGCATAATTTTTTTTAAAATAAACTTCGTTGATCCAGTTTGAAATTTTTAAAATTTAAAAATATTAGAAAGTGGTAAGAGATTTATGACTTAAAAGGGTTTTAAGGATGATACATAAAAGGCGCAGTTTTACTAGTTTTTATAGGGAAAATAATTTATTAAATCTTTTTGTTTTCATAGGTGTTTGATAAATATATACAAGAAATGTTAAAAAATGGTTAATTGAAAATTAACAAAGTTTCAATTTACCTTTTTTAGATATCTAATTTCTAGATATATTATATAAAATTAATGAAAGCTAATTATTTTAATATTCACTAAGAACATGCACTCCAAAATTTAAGCAATATTTTAAATAGTGCTTGAGATACATTAGTTTAAATTTGGAAAAATTAGAACAATTAATTCAAAGTCTACAGATAATGAGGTTCATTGTTATAATATTTCTTAGGTATTTAAAAACCTCCAAGTACATAATTGAAACCTCTACTAAGATTTTGCCTTTAATTAGTTGATTTTGACCATTAGTTTTATATTTGGAATTATTTGTTTGCGGTTGCAAATTTTCTAAAATTTTATGCATTTCTTCAAATGAAGACAGAATTGTTGATAAATTATGAACAATATGTTCAACATTTTAAAAAGAAGAGGCGTGGGCATAGAAAATTAGGTAACACTTTCAAAACACGTTCTTGTATGTATAATCAATCCTACTTGAAATATTCGAAAGTAGGTGTCATATAAAATAGAGTAATAATTTTCATTAAATAATAAAATGTAATTATAATTAAAAAATAAAATGTAATTATAATTAAAAAATAAAATGTAATTATA
>BMAW01013191.1:1146-28150 GCA_019974015.1 Nephila pilipes
TTACACTAGAAATATCAAAACTTCCTTCTGAGCTCATACTATAATACCGGCGGGGTGGAGGGAAAATTACCAAAGTGTGAGGGACTAGGGTTATTGAAATCAAAATTTCTGGATCCAGTTCTTGCTTGAATAAAATGTGCAATGTGTGCAGTTATTTCACTTACATTTTTTAATAGCAAGCTCAAAGATTGATGAAAATCATGGATATTCACTTAATAACACTCTTGAAATCGTTTCTCGAGCTAGTTTTAAGGTAAATTGTTGACAACAGAGAGGACGTGTTAATTTCAGCTTCGCATATCGTTTATTGGGAAATGCGCACGTGACTTTGTGACGTTATTTCCTTCATTAGTTAAGCCTTCAGCCCTCTCGGCGACCAATTAAGAAGTCAATAAGTTCGTATGTTATTGTTCTATTAAGAAGTCAATAAGTTCGTATGTTATTGTTCGGATGTTATTGTTCGTATGTTCTATCTGAAGGTATGTAAGAGAAAGATAACAAACTTCATTTAGAATATCCGCACAAAATCATTCTTTGTTTCATTAAAATCTCTCTTAACTTTGTTTATACTATAATAATGAAATCTTAGATAATCAAATCTCTCGCTTCTTGAGATCTACCGCTGTGCGATTCACAGACTTTTTGTTCATCACAGATTCAACTCGTATTTCTCTCTAACTGGGAGTCACTTCAATCTAAACAATTAATTATGATGATTCACTTCATTCTACATATCTATCAAATTATCATTATCTACCATCTCCCTTACTTTAACTTTCAATTTTATTTCGTATGCATATCGTTATCCTCACTTTGATTCGCTACACTTCATCCTTTTACTTAATTACGTTTCTATTTTGGTTCGGAAGATGTAGTAATTTCATGCAATTCAATTTAAACAAAGAGTGTTTGAGGTTAGTGAAGTGACTTAACGGATCCTATTATTACAATGTGTTTGTATTATTCCTGCAACGCCAGTTTTAAATAGTCTAATTTCTAACTTATGTTTGTGAGATAACCTCACTTCAGTCGATTCAGCAAAATTTTGATATTTGGTGTCGAGATAGTTTTTATATCCCCAATTGAATACAAGGATTTTTCCATTACTGAGCCAAAGTACTTCAGTATGCAGAGTGAAATCAAAATCTTCAGTATTTTTAGTAGGACCTTGAAAAGACGGTGCTACAAGCTCACTATTTTTTTCAATTACTTTCATGACGTATACGACTGGTGTGCATAAAACTTCCCCGCCGATGATATAAAGAAAGAGTGGTTGATGATTTATCTTTCGTGCAGAGGGTAAAAGCATCCATCAATATTATCAACCAGGCCGATCAATCGATTTTGTATTTGTTGTAACATATCCGCACCTCAATGACCATGTTCTTGTGCTGGAACTCATTTCGTTGAGGTGGGGTTCGAGCCCTCATGCTACTAAAGATCCCTCGTGTAGCGGTGCTGATGCTTGGTAAATCTCTTAGAAGTTCCTAGTCCATCCTTTAGAGTGGTGGGGATGTTTGGAGATGGAGGCCGAGGTCCAAAATTAATTCTTGACCAAGGTAAGAAATCACGAGGTCGATCGCCAGTAGCCCTCATATTGTTTCTAAATGCGACGTTAATAAACAATCGTAATCCTCACTTCTTGTTTGTACTTTCATACGTAGTATTTTCATGACGTCGTTTTTTGCAGGGTGGTTCAAGAAATACTCGTACTTGAAAGTAGATGGCTTCATTAAAATAAATTTTGTAGCCACTTAACGCTACGATATGTTAGACGGAGCTGATGCAAATTTGACTTTGAGTGAGTTTCGATTTGGTAGTCATTTGCGGTCCAATTTAAACTGACTGCTGTTGTGTCAGGTTGAACCAATAAGGATATCCTTATTCACCAGAAATCTCGTAGAAAATCAAAACATTGGGTTGGTTTCGGTGAATCTTTTCCAAATAAGGCGAGGATGGTCTGATCTCACAGGAAAAGTTAAGACGAAGAACCTTTGAGGCAGGAAAGTAATCATGATCACGAATACGAGTAACTGAGGCTGAGACAACTGTCTAGTGAGTCAGAATGCTTAATATAAACAAATTAATTTTGATGCCTCGAAACCCATTTCATGGGATTGCTAAGCACTTATTGAGCGACCCTCGTAAATACCCATCCCACCATAAGTGTCAACTGTGGAACGTTGGATACATCTGTGGACTCGTGAAATTGTAATGAGAACCAGCCCCATAATTCTAACTCACACTTTATTTGATTTTGCATCCCTTTTCAAATGACTGTTATTCTTCTCTTGCCGGTAATCTCATAACTCCAAATCATGCAAAGCTAAAGTAATTCAAGTTTACGAGAAACTCTCTCAATTTAGCAACTGACACCAGTTGAGATAATGTTTCATCTAATAATTCACTAACCTGAAAATGCCTTTTCTTATTTAGGATCATGTGAGGAAAGAAACTGTCGAATCATTCTTAAATTTTAACACGGCTGTATTGAAAACTGTCTATTGCGATAGACAGGTCCAATTTTTGCATACTTTTTATTATTTTTTCTTCCTTCAATATTGAAGTGGGTAGGTCGAATGAAAGAGACGTAAAATTCTAGAAGTGACGTTCAAATTTTAAGTTTTTTTTGGCACTTCCATGCAACTGCCGCACAGTAAACAGGCACATATTCAAATTCGACAAAATAATATGATTCTTCTCAACCAGTCTTCAAATTCATCATTATTCTCCAGAGATAGCCAAATGGGGTGCAGCGGATGTTATGCACCAGGGGCTCGTGATTGAAGGGGGCCCAATACGACCAAGAACTAAAATAATGCACTCTTGCTCATGAAAACTTGACAATATTCCCATCGTTGTCAGAATGAGGAAGAGTACATTTTATCGTAAACTTTATTATAGTACATACCTTCAAAATAATTATTGATGATGCGAATGTTTAGTGTGTAATGTTTTGTTATATAGATGTAGATGAAAACCTAATCTATGAAATTGGCTTGCTACATAACACACAAGACATATTACAATACATACTAAATAATAATTATGATGTGTCACTTCTTAATGTTAAGTGAGTTATTTTTAACTGTGTTAAATATTTTCTTTACATTGCCAGTTGCTACAGCAAGTGTTGAGCGTTCTTTCAGCAAATGAATATTAATAAAAGATCATCTTTGGTCAAACATGTGAGAGGAACGCTTAAATGCACTTGCTATATTAAGCTTCAAAAAAGAAATTGCAAAAAATTATGATCTTTCTGAAGCACTACGTTAATTGTTTCAGATAAAAAAATTAGCAAAAACAAAACCACGCATTAAATAAACGTGCATTAGTTGTATAAATTCGTTTTTGTAATTTTTTTTTTTACTTTACAAAAAAAGTTTCTTGCACCCAAGACCCTTCATAGACAGGGCTGACTCTGTTCTTCATCTTTTACTTAAAATCATTTATTTTTGAACAAAAATAATCATGTAATTTTGGATTAAATGACCAAGTATTTTTAAACTTTGAAGTAGAAGACGCAAACAAACAAAAATACTGAGATCCGCAAACTAAAATTTATCATGAAACTAATAAAAAATATAACATATAACTCAGGGAAAATACCCATTAAAAATTACCACTCTTCGTAAATAGTACCATAATGAAAAACAAATTATTACCTTCTGCTCACGGCGCCATCTGTGAACAGTGGAATACAATAATATATAATTGCTTCTCTAACTGTTTAGAAACGATTCATGTTGGCCAGTTAATACGAAAGGGAATGATCCAAGATTCCATGAAATTGTTTCACAGGTGCATCTTTGAAGCTCACGGTGAAACTAAGATAGGGAATGGCGAAAATTTAAAGTGTCTTAAATTCGAACGAAACTAACCCTGTTCGGATTCTTATACTGTCTCTGGGTCTGGATGTTAAAAATGTTCCAAATAGCTCCTAAAAGTATAGTTATTTACAACAAAAAAAATTTCTTATTATTTTATCAAAGCATCTTTTTTTATTTACTTATACCAAAGTCATTAATTTAGTTCATTTCAATATGTTTCTTTGTTTATACAGGCATGTTTATACAGGGACCTATTTTTCGGCGCATCGTTAGGGGTAACAAGGCTCTACCCAATGACTGGACAAAATAACTCGGCCGAGAGCTCACGATCATGAACTCTCGTCTATCACGACCCGACTTGTCAGGCAATATTTATTTAACTTTAATAGAAAAACATTTGCAAAGAAATTTGTTGCGCAAGGGAGGAGAATTACAGAATATTTGGCAAATGGATTGAGTTGTCATTGATCCAAAACAGAGAAATATCTCAAGAAGTATTAAAATATTAAAAAAAAAAAAATTACAGACAAATATAAAATAAACCTATTGCAATATAATTCTCAAAAATGTAACTCAATTACAGACCAGCTGTTGGTATATGATAATACATTTTGGTTTAAAATAAACAAATCAGAGCAGTGATCTAACAGAAAGTGAAAAACTACAGTAAGTTTTCATTTTCAAAAGCTGAGGGTTTCATATATTGTAATCAAAGGAAAGTAATCATCATCACTTGAAAAAAAAATGCATCATTTTCTAAACAGTTTGTGTATTAATGTGATATATTTCGGAGCAGATAAGTTAAATTTTTAGTTTTTTTTTTTTTAATTGTTTGTTGACGTCTCACTGAAGGGCAACACAAAGGCTATTGGTGTGGATCTTGTAATTTTGAACGATCAAGTGTCGTACGTGAGCTTTTACCTCTCCGATCTGGCATCTCGAAACACCCGGCCAATGGAAGGACTTGGGATAAAGCATCAGCCCTGCTTGACGACGATTCTTTGGTGGTATCAGAGTTCGATCCTTCGACTCGAAGAAATAACACCAAAAGTGAGATCGTCACTATGACCACTAGGCTACCGAAAAACAACAAAAGACTATATGACTCTTTCGAAAATGACTGTAGACTGCGATCGGTCGGATTCGTAATTTCTTGATATACCTATGAGAAAAGTCGATGTGATTATTTATTGATATCATCAGCTTTTGAGAAAAAAATACTTTGAGGTTCGTTGTGAATGGGTTGATTGGTCGATGTCACGCACTTTTTCATGACTCACTGAATTTGATTTAAAGCAAGATTCAAAATATTTGCTATCCACATTTTGTCAAAGTGCAAAATTTTTAAAGATGACTAGACTTTCTCTTGTATTCCACAGGCATCGTGTGGCGAACAACTCTTCATTTTCTAATAACTATTTCCTGTCTGGAAGTAATATGTCAAATAAGAATTTACTTTCTTGAAACATTGTTGTCTGAGGCATGATACCCTCGAAACCTTTTGTTTTCATTGAGTTACTTCTGACTCAACAAAAACTAGAATTTTTCATAAGTGTAGATTTAAACTTATAATTGAACACAAGTTTTAATACTTTCTTAGATATTCTAAAGTTCCATTCGTGATTAAATGTATAAATTTCGGTCTCCGAGAATAAAAATCATTGATCGTACTCAATTTTAGTGCTAAAGACGGTTTTTTAGCTGGAAAATGAGTTGAAAAATTGGTAATTTATTAGAATCGCGATTATGTTCTTATCACTTAAAAAAAGCAATGAGCTTCTCCCCGTCGTATTTTAAAATGCAAATTATTCTGATAAAATATTGTGTGCTTTCAATTTAAAATTCATTAATCAATTCTAAAGCTAGTTTAACAGGGTTTCACAACGTACAGTGTGTTATATATTCGCTTGCTTTTTTTTAAATAAAAACAAAGTACTAAGGCTTCGAACGACTAAACTCTGCTACACAATGTAAAACTCAAATAGTTCTCTTCTGTTTACCCTTTCAGGAGCACCGTTTGCACTGTGCAAACAACCTCTTCTCTGATGAGGGGATGAATAATTTTTTCAATTGTATTTTTTTATCTGCATGATCGATATACCTTCCCTGCCATTACAACTTTTTAAAAATATGTAATTATAACATTGCGCCCCTAAAAGTGTTACGTCAACTATAGGGCAGCGGTAGCCTAGTAGTGTTGATAGAGAACTCGTGCCGGCTCTGGTTCGTCGAGTCACGGGTTCGAATCCAGATACATCTAAACTTATTGACTGTCACTCACTAGCAACTTGATAGTTAAGGCCTTCACGTGGAAGTAGATAGTACCCAGATGACAGGATATTTATTTTAGGAAATATGATTTAAAAACATCAATAAAAGTTAATTATGAGATACATAAGTATTACTGAAATCTTTCAATAAAAAGTTAATTAACTACAAACAAGCTTGGGATCGGCACTACATGTCAATTTTTTTTCCTAATGCCACATTACGCGCTGGCGCTTGGCATGCAAAAATTGAACCAAAATAAGAAAAATAAATGACAATACACATTACTTTTATATAAATATGTATTATGAATAAGTATCCATATTACAATTGAATTTATTACAAGAAGATTACAATGGTAGTGTCCTTTCAAGCTATCATCGGCATAAATCATATCACAAGATTATGTTTTGAATGAAAACTAAAATATTAATTTCGAAACGAAGATTAATTATAGCTAGCTTATAATCATCACTCCATGCCGATACCAAAAGAAATACCCTACATGCAGTGCTAGATAATTTGGAAAATGATCAAACAGAAGAACGTTTTCCCGCAGCAGCGCGTGACTCGCTACTGAGACATCGTCCCACATTCCGCGCCACAGCGTGATTGACACATTGGTGACGGAACCATACGACGCGCTAGCGCATGATCGGCAGTCAACATGTAAATACCCCTCATGTAGTGGTGACGATGCATTTTAAGTCTGTCGAGGCTCAAAGTCCTTCCATTGGCATGGAGTAGAAACGTGGAAAGAGATCTGCCAGCTCAGGTGTCGTCCTCGTCACTTGACAGACCTCGTCTGAATAACGAGGTCCGTTATCAATACCTCTCATGTTGCTTCTAAGTGAGAACGTTAATTAGAAAAGAACAATATTATTTTAAGCCAATCGCATTTTAGATAATGATTGAAAATTTACCGACTTTTTCTCCAACCCTTAATTCTGTAAATGTTCCAAACAAATCCGCTATACAGGTACATTACCGGTAATTCCTTAAGCAGTTAATATAAAATGAGACTTCATAATAATCGGACATTTTATTTTATTTGTTTGACAAAGGCATATGAAAATAAATTGCATTTTGAATATATGTAACAGGGATGGCCATAGCATGGCGATTACGGCTACCGATCAGTTGATTTATTTAGTTTACTTTTACAAAGTTATTAGAAAATTCATACTGATCAATGCCCTCCCAAAAGCAATTACTTTGTTTCATTTCTCGTTAGTTAGATAACTTATTAATATAATTCAAACAAATGAAAAAATTAAAATATTGTACAGATTCTGTAAAATAATATTACAAAGAAATTTATATTTGAATGTGGATACTTTACGAATGTTGTCCATCTCGACAGTTAGCTGCCAGATGTTCGGTTGACGACTTATTAGGAAATTCACAAAAGCTCATTTAAAATAAAACGATGCTTAACTTAAATCGGGGAACTAAAGATAATTTGGGAGAAATGTTTTAGGGAGACAAACTCAAAGTACCTAATAAATTGTGATAATAAAAATAGCCTAAAGTGTTGTGATAATAAAAATAAAGTATTTCTATACTTTATTTTTATTATCACAACACAAAGGTATTCACAATCATGTGATCAAAAAAGTTCTATTGGGGAAAGATAAGGAAATAGTCAACAGTGCCATTTTTTGGCGGTAAAAGAAAATCTCTTTGTATGCCTTACAGTAACGGTTACTAAGACTATAATAACGTGATCAAAAAACTGTCTTGGGGAGAAAGAATGGCGGGTAATATGGAAACTGGTGTGTAATATCATCTGACAACACTGAATAAATGTTCTATCAAATATTCTTTTTAGAAATGCGGTTTCCAAAAACAGAGTAGCTGACCCTCCTTGATATATGAGAGCCATTCAATAATTAAACAGACAAATATCAGTACAGCAAAAATTGTTATTTAAATTAATGCAATATTTTATTTACTTTTCAACTTCATCCTCCCCCTCTCCATTATTTTTTTGCACTTGTCCCAAGTTTTTGGAATTCTTCTTATACCCTCAGCAAAGAATTGTTTACTTTGATCTCGATGCTAGTTTTATACTTTTTACTCTACCCTTTTTTTGTCATTGAACTTGATGTAACTCGAAGCTTCTTTCAGCGGACCAAACAGATAAAAATACGAAGGGGCAAGATCATTGTTGTGATGAGTTTGAGGCCCCAACCCACTTTACAGTTTCTTGCGTCAATTGTACCTTATGGGGTTGAATATTGTTTGCAGAAGAAGAACGCCTTTACTCGGCCATCTCTGTCATTTCCCCTTCAACGCGGACTTGGTTTTCTTCACAATCATGTCTAAGTAGTACAGGCTGTTGACATACATTGCCACTACTGCTAGTCACACAGAATCGGACCTAAAAAAACTGGACCAACACTTTTGCAACAGCTTTTAAACATTTCCATCAGCGCGTAGATCCTCGTGTCATTCATGGAACTACTGCCGAATTCTTTGTTCGTCTGAGAGCGTATTTCTGGCCGCTTTACACTTTCCGAGAATAAATATCATATCAAAGAAAGCTGTTTTTGAGAAGTACATTCTTCGAGCTGACTCACCATCGTAACTAAAACTTCAAAGGTTATGTTTACGTTGAAATGATTCGAAAAGGTGAAGGATGCCAATGGACACTTTATTTACCACAAAAGAACAGATCAGGTTTCTCTCTCTCTCTAATTTTTCTTACCTCTGTCAATCCTAAGTTGTATTGTCTTGAATAAAGTCTTATTACCAATTCACCTGCGTTCTGGTTAAAGCTTTTCACAATATGCTAGATTCTTTGTTATTTTACTAAGGTTCGTTTCAGCAAGAGATTAATTGAGTTACCATCACAATTCAAAAATATTCTCAGCTTCTCACTAAACTCCTTCTCCTCTTCCATCTGTTTTATTTACACGTATCTCTCTTCAGGCCTGGTAGCCTGTATGGTTTCAGATTTGCGGCTGGCGTTTCACGTTGAGCGGAGTTCGAGCCGGCCACTAAAGATTCCACGTAGCGGGCTGATGCCGTTCTTTCCAAGTCTTCCTTGGGTGTGGTGTGAAGTTAGGAGAGGGAGCCTCTCCCTGGTGTCGCCCTCTTCATGACTGAGGCTCAAGAACATTATTTGCCAATAGCCCTCGTGTTGCTTCTAGGGCAACGTTAATATAACCAAAACAAACAAAATATTGATTCAATTCACTATTGTACGTTCATTTAATTATCTAATCACCATTCACTTGGTTTGAAGAAATTGTAATGTCATGCAGATTCAAATTACCTACAATCCTCTGTAGAGTTAATGAAGAAAATTGCGAACAACCCAACATCAAATAAGGACGAGGAGCCCCAGCTGCACTATTTCATTCAAGATTCCCACCGTCAATGTGAGTTGTAGAGCCTGTACAAGTGATCGACACGCTACACTACGGCCTTTGAGTTATGTCTTCCTAGAAACGGAGCCGTTATGTGGCGTGCCGTAATATTGCGGTGGATACTATTACTAAAACATTTTTTTAAATAAATCAGATGGGTGGTTTCTCAAACAACCTTGAATACTGGAGACCACGTCACTGGTGTACGTTTTGATGACGTCATCCCAGATATACTGCAGCTTGATAGCAGCACCTATTTTTTTTTAGAAAACGTATTAAATGGCATCAAAATCATCCCGTGACTCGACGGGAAAAACTGCTGTGAGTTCTCTATATGAGCACTCGGCTACCACAGCTGCAGGCGGAATGAATGTAGCTAAAGTAATTCACGAATTATGTCTACATTTAAAGGCAACTAGGTGAAATTGAGCTTCAACTACAATAAGAGGAAAGGCAGATTTACGGTGAAATCTACACGACTTAGGAGTTCGAAAAAAAATCAATGTGTAGGAAATACGATACATAGAATTAAATTGTAAATTGTTCTCGGTTTCACTGTAAGAAATTATGCATGGATTATGACTTAAAGCTATATGATTTTCCACATTAATCTTGGGAATTTCATATCAATTTGAATTGCATGAATTACGATTTCTTCCCCACCCATAACGAAATGTGTAAGTAAATTAGATGAAGGTAGAATTGAAGTGAAGGGATATTGGTATATAATAAAAAAATAGATCGAAAGGAAATGACGTGACAGAGATGTTTGTATTTGGATTGAAAACTCTTGTATTAGTTTTGGCCAGATTTCAAAGGATTTTACTGTTGAAGTTTTAGGAAAAGAATAAGCTGTTTGGCAAGTGATTGAATCATATAAGGGAATTGGTGAGCTAAGAATTTCTTAATTGATCCTAGTTGAATTGGCTCCTCTGTCAAGTGACGAGGACGACACCTGAGCAGGTACCTCCCTCTCCTAATTCCCACACTACGCCAACGGGAGGACTTTGAGACCTGACAGATGTAACGTGCATCAAGCCCGGCTACACGGCGGGTCTTTGGCGGCCAAGGATCGAACACGCGACCGAACGAAACCGCCAGCCGCTAGTCCACGACCTTGACCACTAGGCTACCGCGGCCCTATCGTCCGAAAGAGAGAGAACACTGTGGAACGCAATGTAATGTTTTAAACTCATATTTTGCAGGTTTTATCTCTTCCAAAAGCTCAATATATTCTACTGCATCAAATGCATGATGGTCATGAATAATATCAGTGGAATGTGAATTATAAAAAAAGAATACCTAGAACCTTTCCAGCAAATGGCCACATATTTGCTTTTAGTAAAGAAGTGTAACTTTCTGTGCTCTGTTTCATTCTGAACCACTTTGATTCAGGAAGCTACCGGACTTATAACAACAAGTGATTCGATCAATAAGTTTAGTCTGCTCGCTTTTAAACGATGAGTTCTTTTTCATGAGGCAGCCGATAAATTGGCTAAGAATGGAACATCGGATCTCCATATAGGCAGAGATGAGCAGACTTCTTTTTGCATATTGTTTTAGAGGTCGTATAAAATGGAAAACATTCCTTTATGGTAGTAAGAAAATGATAATAGTAGAGTCTTTACCATTTGTCGCAAATGGGTATCAAATTGGACGTCACCGAATCATATTCTGACTTGTATGGGAGACTGATCTATTTAGAGGAAGAGTGATTTGATGCAGAAGGGGAATCTTTCTTTAATCTAACCTTTTTTTGGGTCATGAAGAATTGTAAAATGCAGGATTTTTTAACTGCGTGTGTGAATCAATTTTTGGGATGCCGAAGAAATGTTTTTATCTTTCACGCGAATTTCTAAGCAAAATGCGTTTTTAGTACAAAAGTACTTTTAATTGGAACCGTTTACAAATGATGTTCATAAGTACCACGTGCAGCTCATTCAATTGGCTGGTAATGGGAGGGAATAAAACTCCATTATAATACAACATCAAAATAATTTTCAAATAAATATTACATATAGGATTATGTAGATGTAAATAGGATAACGTGGATTATAAATTAGGCTGTTAAAGCCTTTACATTATTTTGAATCACAATTGAATTAAATGCTGTAGAATTCATGTCCACGAACGTTTTACGTTTGGAAGAAACTCCCAATAAGTTATGTAACAGGTCAATTGAAAAGTCCCCGGCCTGACACATAGATGGCGCTACTAAAATTAAATCCATATGTTTTTTAGTTATCCCTAACGCTCAAAAGATGCGTGTATAAATTTGACAGCTGTCGGATCACTAGTTTGTGAATTATAGCATTTTGAGTGAAGCAACTTTTGTTACTGTGAAAAAAATGGATAAAAAGGAATTTCGCGTGTTGATAAAATATTGATTTTTCAAGGGAAAAAATACAGTTGAAGCAAAAACTTGACTTGATGCCGAGTTTCCGGACACTGCCCCAGGAAAATCAACCATCAAGGATTGGTAGGCTAAGTTTAGACGTGGTGAAATGAGCACCGAAGACGGTGAACGCCCAAAAGAGGTTGTTACCGAAGAAAACATTAAAAAAATCCCCAAAATGAATTTTGAATGACCGTCAATTGAAATTGAATGAAATAGCAGACACTCTAAAGATATCAACTGAACTCGTACATCACGTCATTCACGAATATTTGGGTATGAGGAAGCTCTGTGCAAAGTGGGTGTCGCGCGAGCTCACTTTTGACCCAAAACAAGACGAGTTGATGATTCGGAGCAGTGTTTGAAGATGATCAAGCGTAATAAACTCGAGTTTTTGCGTCGATATGTGACAATGGATGAAACATGGTTCCATCGTTTCCCTCCGAAGTCCAATCGACAGTCATCCGATTTGACTGCACACGATGAACCCGCTCCAAAGCGTGGGAAAACGCAACAGTCGGCTGGCAAGGTTAGGGCGTCTGTATTTTGGGAATAATTTTCATTGACGCATGGAATAATTTTCATTGACTACCTTGAAAAAGGATGGACCATCAACAGCGACTATTACATAGCGTTATTGGACCGTTTGAAGGACGAAATGGCCGAAAAACGGCCGCATTTGAAGAAAACGAAAGTGCTGCTTCACCAAGACAATGCACCGTGTCACAATTCAGTGAAAACGATGGCAAAAATCGATGAATTGGGCTTCGAATTGTTTCCCCATCCACCGTGTTCTCCAGATCTGGCCCCCAGCGACTATTTCCTGTTCTCAGATCTCAAAAGAATGCTCGCCGGGAAGAAATTTTCGTCGAATGAAGAGGTGATCGCCGAAACTGAGGCCTATTTTGAAGCAAAGGACAAATCGTACTACAAAAATGGTATCGAAAAGTTGGAGGGTCGCTATAATCGGTGTATCACCCTCGAAGGGAATTATGTTGAATAAAAAAAAAAAACTAATTTTGCCAAAATATGTGTTTTACTATGGTGTAGGCCGGAAACTTTTCAATTGACATGTTACAGGAACAATTTGTTGAAATATCCACAAATGAGGTACTTAAACCAATGTCTGAACAACAATACCACAAATTCTAGCTACAAAAACATATCCCAGTTTTATATCTTGCATTGTGGGTTATTTACAAAAGTTGTTGAATGGTTCTCAGCCTTCCTATTTGGTAGAACATGGAGTGAGTGCCTTTATAAGCCTCATTATAGGGGGGGAAAAAACTCGACTAGAAATTAGTGCTCGTGGAGATTTGCGGTTGCTACTCACAAACATCGAGAAGGATATAACATAAATACACTCATAACTTCTCATCAAGTCATTTTTTTTAATTTTATTTTAAACAAGAGTTATAATTTCAATAAATATATCTTCAACCAAATGTTTTTTTTTTTTTTTTTTTTTTTAATTTGTAATTTTTATACTGTGCATTTATGTAGCTTTTTCACTTGGGGGTCGGTGGGCAAGTTTTGACTATAAAATGGGGTCAAAAAAGTTTGGGAACCACTGTTCTACAGTTTCGTTCGCAAATGGTTTTTGCCCTCTTCCTGGGATTGCGCCCAAGTCTTCCAATTTCATAATCATCTTCTTTAAACCATTCTTAGTTGTGTGCTCTTTTTGCAATCCCTTTAAATGACGATATTCACTCAGTGCAGCTAAGCTATTGTTGCCATTCTGATAAAATAATTTTACCAATTAAAGCTCGATCTCTCTGTAAGGACATGATGAACCAAGACAAAGGCACGAAGAATGGTTTTCTGGCTCTGACTGCAAGTCTCTTCACATGTTTTATTAATTTGCATGGTGAATTTTTGAAAAGCGCCATCATGTAATAAAAATTTGAACTATTCTTATTGAAGAAATCTTTTCTCCATGGTCTATATAAAGTACATACCAAATTTCATCAAAATCTGATAGCAGAACGGGTTCTATAGGGGTCTAAATAAGGACCTTTAATTCTGAGCACCCTGTATGTATGTTATTGTTATGACTATCAAAACTTATTGTTTTTAATTTTTTTTGTTTCTTTTTTATTTTTATTTCTTTCATTAAAAAATATATTCACCAATAAATGGGTAAAAGTTTCCCTTTCATTATGGTAACTCCTCGGATAGATTCACTTGAAAAATATAAGTAAATATTATAAACTGAACGGAACCGAATCATACGTTTAATAAGGAAAAATAAAATTATTTATTAATGTTGTAGTTTCCATATATGTTATAAATTTTCATTCTTAAAAAATGAACTTAAATTTTCAATGAACAATAAATATTAAATGAATGATAAAATTCTTTTTGGAATTATGCATGTTCGGATTTATGTCTTAAATAATGGCCCTTCTACAGAATTCTATATTATTATACACCTGTAAAAACATTTATCTATTTATCTTGACGAAACACTGAACCTTTTTTTTTAAAATCAAATACTGTACAAAAGGATAGGAAACTTCTTACACCATATGTAAATAAGCATGATGAAATATTGCATTTACTGGAAAATATAAATAAATCATATTTCAAAAATAATTCTACATAAACGGGATATAATATTTATTTTGAAAAACCGTTTTCGTTAAGCCCTCTTATTCAAATTTTTTAGTTTAATATTTGGATACATTGCGTTAATTTTTGTTCGCTTTCTTTTTTGCGTATTTTATATTGAAATAAATCAGTTTATCCGTTATTTAGATTCAAATATTTCTTTTTACGAAAATCACTTAAAATGAAACCTTTTTTGACGCATTATAAAAACTACTTCATCAAAAACGAGGGAATGTACAGTGATTTTATAACGGATTGAAAAATTCTTTTATTTATTTTATTTGTTCGATTCCGACAAAACATTCATCCATTTGTTTGCTTCCCTAGGACAGATTTTATTTTTCCTTCCTCCTTGAGAAGGAAATATTCGTAGGCGATAAATAGCCAAGTCACCTTTTATTCACGCAATGAATGACTCTGAAGAAGATGCGGAGTATTTGTACTTGGAGAGCATAACCCTCACGGGCTTTAATCCCGAAACTAAACCAAAAAAAAGTATTATGTTTGAGACAGAACTTTGGTTTTTCACTTGCCCCGGAGTTAAAAAATAATAAAATATGAATATCCCTGTTCTAGAAAAAAATAAGGAAGAGACGTCGGCGATGGTGGTGCCATCTCCATTCATTAATGAAAGTTACAGTCGACTGGATGAAATGCTGCGGTGACAATGCACCGAGAAAACGGTACCGCCCTCTCTGATCGTCATGCGGAACTACTACAGATATCTCCCACTGCCGAGAGAAACCGCGGCAGCACGGTGGCCAAGTTTCGGCGATTTTTTTTTTTTCACGAAACGACTCGGATTGAGGAAAATTCCCTTTGGGGCGCTGATTTCCGATATTGCACAAGTGATTGTGAGACTGAATTTTGGATCTTCTCGGAGTTTTCAAAGAATTCATAAGAGAGCAAAAATTTTAAAGTGGCGAAGAAGAATATTCATCCACGAAGTACTGGCAATTAAATAGTAATGAGTAATAATCAAAATTATTTTTACGAAGAAAAGTAAAACAATTATAACAGATAAAATATTTTAATATCTTTTATAATAGTTGTTTCATTTCGAGTGTGACTCTTAACCGTAATCGAAATTTTGAATATTCTCGAATTCCGACGTTTGAATTCGTGACGTACTTCCGGGATCGATTTGGCGGCAGTGATTTTTCCAAACCATTGCACTCGCACTTTCTCCGCTGAACCGGCCGCTCGGTTTGTGCGTATCGTCCGCTCCTATCCGCCTGCATCCTGTTTCATAAGTATTCTTCCCAGATTATTTCGACTCCAACTCCTCCTACATTAAATCGAATCTTCTTTGCCGTTATTATTTTCGAACAATCACGTTCCACTGACGTGTCAATTTTTTGGACTTGGGGGCATTTTGTGACGGATCCTCCAACTTGTGTTTGGAATTTCCAGACGAGTAAGTACCGATCTTTCTTCTAGTTCAGTCTTTCTCAATATTACTTATTTAAAAGAAATAATTCTTGGAAAATTGTTAAACCTCTAGACGAAGTTATTGCAAAATTTTTAGTTTGCTCTAAACGTGTTCTCGATGAACATTGCATCCTATCGAAATTCCCGGAATTTTATGACCGTACTGAAACGTTAAATGAAAAAGACTCGATCGTCCAATATTGTAAAAATATCTACCCCGCCCAAACATTACGACGTAAACAATTCCCCCAATCCAATGATCGAACAAAATGTGATTTCCCTATCTTTACTTTTCATCCGGAATCAAAGAGGAATGCAAAACTTTCTAATATCCGTTACGACATCAGCGACCAACCGTTTTGGGGAGGAATGAGCAAACTTCCTGTGTGCCATTTCCAAGATTTTCCTACGAATATGTAGATATATGTTAAGATGAAAAATAAATGCTATTTATAAGCGGATTACGAGGCGTTTGCAAACAGCGCATCTTTTTTTATGCAGTAGTGAAGGTGTAAAATAATATAACAAAGTTCGGCATTATCATCAATAAACATTGCAAGGTTTCATTCGGTTAATCTAGTTGTGAAGAAAAAATGTCATTAACTCGAATAACACTAATTAATTAAATGGTGATTTTATGAGCGTCGTTTTTTTTAATCTGTAACTTTTTTTTAAAAGCAAGTCATCTATAATAGCGCAAAATGTGGAGTTTTAGGTGCATCATGTTAGCAAACATTGGCTCGCAAACGTCGTTCATCGAAATCACCGACCGCGCGATCCAACGCATCTTCGTGCTGTTGCCGCTCTCCGAAGCGATGGAGTAGCGAATGAGTTTCTACGGCACTTTCCCGATGACGATAGTGTTCGTTGGAATGCTGCCGAGTCCGATCGCCCTTGGCGACGAAATTCTTTTTGCCAATTGTTGGCTAACTCGCTCTCTATACTCTGTGAAGCTTTTAGAAGTGGCTACCCTTTTGATTTTTCAATTTCCGTTAGTTCAGGTCTCCCCCCACCTTTTTTTCCCCGACGGATCTTTGGTTATTTTTAGCCAATCACATTTCCTTGCGTTTTGCGCCTTCGTTCCGAAACTTGTGCTTTTTGAAAAAAAAAAATGGCGCCCCATTTTTTTTTTTGTATGAGTTCGTTAGTTACGTTACGAGTTTTTTAGCCTATTAGAGGTTCGGATCTTTTGCGCCTTCGTTTCGAAACTGAAACTTCTGCTTATTCAGAGAACATTCAGGATCGAACGTTATTTGGACTGCTTCGATTGAGGTGTGACTCCATCCGTGGATTCTTATTCCCTGTTAGGATTCCGCCGTGGATTGGCCATCCCTGCTTTGAGAAACCTGGAATACTCTTAAACTAACTGATATTGAAAAATTTGATTATTTTCCCGAGCGATTGACATGTGGAGTGAAGACTACTTCCTACTGACCCTTTCCCCTCTAGCTCAAACTTAAAAGCTCCTCCTTTCCCCGCCGGCTATCGTTATCCATCGCAAGTGTCCGACGTATTGTCTTTTTTTTTATTTCTATTTCATAAAATACTCTCGATTACATTCGTGAAATAAAAGACACATGGAAAAAATTAAGTTTCAAAACATTACTCATCTATATTTTTGAACGGCTCTTTTAAATTCATGTCTAAATCCACTGAGCTCTTCATACAGTAATAAGGACGTTTCTCCTCTTCACGTGCTTTCGAAATGGACACCGAGTGAAGGGCTGTTTCATACTCCCGGTACTCGGGTGGGATTTGACCGTCGAATCGATTACAAGAATTTTTTTTTTTTTCTCTTTTTCATGTGCTGCCGCTCCAAACCATCCGAACGCAGAAAGCTCTAGCAGTGTGAACGAGAATCGGCTCTGAATTTAGATTAAATCTCGGGAGGCCTTCCGAGTGTTTGAGAGAAACGGCCGAGGGGGCTTTCGAAATTTCGGAGACGCACGACAAAAAAAAAAAAAAGCTTCCAAACCCAAAGAACATGTAACGGTGAGTGTGTTTCCAATGATTCTTTCAGTCTCGTTGAGATATAAACATTTCTCGGTAAGCGAGTGTTTGTAACACGGAAAAATTACGAATATTAAATGAGTGTACAACGTTGTTCGAAATACGTGCCATGCATTGAATACGTTCCTTCATCTTGAAAAAATATTTAAAGAATCTAAATGTGTGTTTCGTTTCTTCAATATGTTACCTGTACGCAACCAGTATAAACTGTTTATATAATTGTTTTGCTGTGTGTAAAATGTCCATTTTGAGATTTCATTGCTTTGTAAGAAATGCTTGTAGATGCACTCTTCTAGAGTGTATCGAGATACCGGAAATCATTTTTGTAATTACACCGCATATCGTAGTTGTAAGAATGACATTTCATGCGATTGTATTTTAATTTGAAAGTGATATTCAAACATTAATGCTGAAGTGTTACAAGTCGTACTAAATGTTGTTTATAATATTCTTCACATTATCTGTGTGTTTAAAAAATGCTACATGGTTTGTTTTGACGATAGGTAATAGTGTATATTTTGAAACTGGAATGCATTTTCCAGAACGTGACACCCTGACGAAAGCAATCGGTTAAAAAAATTGTTTCGATCTGAAGTTTGTGCCTGTAAGATTGTGTAATTTTTGAGGAGACTCAATGAAATTCTTAATCATAAGATAGTTATGTGAATAGTATTTTGAGTTGTGTACACTTAAAAATTTTCATTCATATTGTTTGTTTCCTATCCATAATGTGGAGTCGTTTCAAAGAAACTTGATTGAAAAATGTTTTTAGTAATGTACTTTCGTTATGTCCCTTTATATTGTGTTTTTATAATGAGAAAAGAGTAAGAGAATAGTATTTGTTATGTTTCTGATATTCTTTTTGTCTGGAAAACAAGCCAACTTATTTTCAGAAAGGCAATATTTTCTTGTTGGAAATTGTTACTTTGTTTTGTAGATATACTGTACTGAAAATGCTAGTGTTATCGAACTAGATTGAGTTTATTAATCATTTGTTTTTTTCTTTATCATGTGTACAAAATGCCTCGGTTGCTACATTGTTATAGCTATGAAACTGTGCAATAAAATGTAATATTCCATACTCGTACGTATTGTATTGACGGTAGATATGTGGAGAGCATTTGTGCTGTGTGTTCTTTTTTTTTAATCAAACCCATCCATATTATACTTTCATAAAATTTTGTTATGCTTTTTCTTCATGTGATTTTGTTATTTATCTGTTTACCATTTAAACCTGATTTTTAATATGTGTAAGAAAATATGAGTTATTTACTTTGTATGAAATTAGATTGTAAAGTATGTATTCGTTATTTTAATCGAATCATCGCTTTTGTGAAACGAAATGCTGTGTTTTATTAACGTGTCCATTTCATTCGGCCCATGAAAATGTGTGAAATACGACTCTCCTGTTGTAAGAATTTGTATGGTTTTTATTAAGAGTGCATAAGTGAATAATATACTTTGATCCCTATGTGCTTTTTAAAAGTTTCTAAAGTTATGAGAAAAACTTGTGTAATTTAAAGACGATTTATTTTTGGCAGAATGTTTTGTGCTGCTTCCAAGTAAGTAATGAGGTAAGTGTAAATTTCGTTATGAATTCATGGATGGGAAACGAGTTCTTATCAATTGTGGTTCTTGAGAGACAGTAACTGTAATTAGTGGTTGTATACACCCTCTTCCTTAGGATCGGACATCTGCCCAAACAGTGCTTTTCAGCGCTACTGTGTGAAGGCAGAGTCGATGTTTTATTTATAATAGGGTAGTTTTAAAAAAATGTAAATATTTTGTTCCGCCTCGGATGGGACATCTGCCCGAACAGTGCTTTTAAGCGCTACCGTGTGAAGGCAGAGTCTGTGTTTGGGGTGAAATGACGAGGAGTATTTTAATTTGAATTAGCCCCCCACGAGTAGCATAAAATTGGATTTCTTTTTCGAGTGGGAGTTTGATTATTAAAGAGCCATTTAGGGAGTGAGTTTCGCATAATTGTATGAATTTTCATTGCAGAGACCGTTCGTAAAAGAACGAGTGAAGTGTCGTCGGGCGTGTGAGTTGCTATTAGGTTGACAGGCTTACTGGAGCTAAATCTCCATATCAGAGCAGTTTGGGATGCTTGACTTTGGCATTTTCCAGCCCAGAATTGCATAAAAGATATTTTGGATGGCTTTATAGTGTAAAATTAATTTATCACAGTGATTTTAAGTTTTAAAGTATTGGATTGAAACTTTTTTTTCCCTTTTCGGAGAAAAGGTAGTTGAGGGGGTGAAAGCAGTTGACCCATGGGGTTGCTGCTTCTATGTTTTATTTTAAAAGATTTTGAGAAATGAAAGTGAATTTAATAAGAATGGAGTAAAACCTTTTCTAATAGCAGGGTCATAGTTTGAGATGTTCGTGAGGGTGTTAAAGGATGTTTTTTTGTATGAACTTTTTTACTGTTGGGAAGTGAATTAATGTCTGTATTTCTCGTGAACCCTCTAGCATTTACACTTTGTCTAATAATGTTATTTTGTGCTTTTTCAAGTTTATCAAGGTGTGTTTTGGCAGCGAAACCCTAAATGGGACAGCTATAAGTTAGAATAATCGGAGTATAGATATGCGACTTGTTTTTAATGCTCAGTTTTGAATTCCGAGCGATTAGGGGGTAGAGCGAACACGCTTATGCTCGTAATTTTTGAATTGTTTGTGTGATATGTCGATTAAAAGCGAGTCTTTTATCTAGGCTAACTCCCAAGTATTTTGATTGTAAATAAAAAGGTCCGGGCGTGGAAAGAAGACTGCCTCCGTTTTAGAAGGATTCAGGGCGATTTTCCATTTGGAGAACCAGTCTTCCAGTTTTTGTAGTGCTCGAGGAAGTAAAAATGGTTCTGTGCTAGTATCGCTGCGTAGGTGCAGAGAGTTGTGTCGAATGCTTTTGGGATGTCGTTCCCGTGTAAAGAAAATAATTCCAGCTGCAGTAGTAGTGGTAATGGAGTTTTGAACTCTTACTGCAAAGGTTCTATTTTTGAGGAATGAATTCAAGAGTTATAATTAGAAGAGCAGTCCCTGGTGTCAAATGCTTTTTGAATATCGAGGAAAATTGCACCTGTTGATTTCCCGGCCTCGACGTGTTGAATGACACGGAGAAGCTGGTGTGATGTTTCTCGGAATCCATGTTGTTCATGGATTAAAATATCATTTAAATTGAGGGAAATGGGTGGGTAACTATCAGGGAGGGTGGGGTCTTTTCCTGGTTTAATAATGGGAATGCCTTTTTCCACGACCGAGGGAAATGGCCGATTTCGAGGACGTCATTAATAATTGATGTTATTTGATAGGTAATTCTTGAATCATTTTATTCCCTACCTGGAGCTTTGTTGATTTTAAGAAGCTAGTGTAGGGGGGAGGGTTTGCAAAATTATTTCGATGATTCATGAAATTGTGTTTCTTTGCCAAATTTAGGATTTTTAAGCGAAGAGGCTATTTGGACCTTTAAGGGTTGAAACTGGGGATCTCTTTCTCAGAGCCTTTGACATCCCCCGGAGGGAGTCGGGGTCTAATGCAAGTAGAGTGTCTTCCCAGGATTTATTTTTCTTTTTAGTTTGTTTCGTTGACGAAACAGGCTTCGTAATTCGTTTTTTGTTTGCGTTAACTGGTTTCGATGCCTCGATTTCAACCCCTGTGTTGGATGGGAATAAGTTTAGGGTAGAGTTTTTGTCTAAAGAGATCCCAGTTTGTGTGTTAAAATTGAGAACGATCGCATTGTGGTCCGATGTGAGCTCGGGGATGAATTGCTATCGGTGCGAGTTGCAGTGTTTTTTCTCTCTGCCAGGATAAAAAGGAAACTTTGTGAGGGAAATTAATTCCTTTTTCCCCCCCGAGTCAAACGAACGAGGTAGTTGTGTTTCTAATTTAAATTAGAAAAGTCGAGTTTTTCCAGCCACCGCCTTCGTTTTATTTTCGTGATTAAGTCAGGCTTATTCCTAGAATATTCCGGATTCTTTCTCGGATGGATTGTATTTTCTCCCGAGCGAGTCCCAGTGGCTGTTTGTAGGAGTTTGAAAAGGAAGGAACTGTTCTTGGAAATGCTCCTTGTGTTCGTCGAAGATATTTTTCCTTAATTGAGTTTTTTTTGAATTTTAACTGCTTGATGCTCTTTGAGTCGCTAGATATTGGTTTGAATGTCGTCGAACGAAAGACAGACATTTTGTTATGTGTTCGTGGAGGAACGATATTTCAGTTTGGAATCCACATGAAAAATAGGGAATCTGCCCAAGTGGTCGTGCCGATTGGAGGGAAGATATCCCATTTGTAGCGACATGGATCCGAAAGATTTTTTTTTGTCTAAATATCAGATTATTTTACCATTCTATTACAAATATTCTTTTAAATTTTTTTTCTCCATCCAGAAGAGAAAACGATTCCTTTTCCTGGTTCAATGTTACTGGAAATTTTATAATGTAATAATATGCTATCGATTTAAATAGGAGAAATAAGACTGATTTTGCTTCCGTCAAGGCAGTGTCGATACGCACCCCCCCCCCCCCGCGAATTTTTTTTTTTTTTTCCATCTTTGCGGGTGATACGATGAGTAATGTCACTTTCTGTTTTATTCGAATCCGATGAATAGTTCTGAGGATCGGCTCGAGGAAGTCTCCAAAGGGGTTTTCGAGTCCGTCAATAACATGGGGGGGGGGGGGGGTTTGTTTCCAGCAGACAATGAAGCTCTTGCGGAATGAGACGGACTGATTTGTTTAAAAACGGGTCGAATCTTTTATCGATAGTAAGCGTTGCAGCTCAAATAAATTGCATTTCTTGTTGAGCCATCTCTTGATGAACATTTTTCTGTTTTGAATGATCGAGTAATTCTTCGGGTTCAGAAACGAGAACATCTATTTCAGCGCATTGTATGGCTTCTTTTTTTTTTAAAAAGGAAGAAGTGATCATTTTTGCATTTCGTACCCCCCGAGATGGAATTTTCCGATGGATGTGACCCGTTTCTGGGGATGGTTTTGATTTCTCCTTCACCGCGCATCTTTTCACTGCCGATTTCCTCCGTGACAACTGGGGGGAGTCTCGTGTCCCTGGCGCATTCCGTATTTCTAGTAACCGATTCCAGAAGCGCGAAAAATTGCCACCTTATCAATGACGACGAAACAATTGGGGGTTGAATGCGATTATCGTCAGGGAATAAATATTTTATTTCCTATATAATTTAGGAAGCTTTTAAAGTAAACTGTAATGTTTTTCAATCGTCAGTTAAATGAATTGCATTTCACTCGCCGATGCAACTGTCTAAAACATGACAAGGGAGGGAAAGAACGATGTTATTGTCTACTTGGCGATACTGAAACGATCTACCGCGAAGAGCTACGGTATCGCGTAGTAGTAAGAGTATTCCTTATGCGGTGAAAGGACAAAATGCAAGAGTAAATAGATAGCACTCGGAACTTGGAGTATACAACGTATTTGAAATTAAAGCGACTAAAGAGTGGCTTCGAATGAGTCGGCATGACTGGAACTGGAAGGGAAGGAGTAAGTAGGTGAGTGAAAGGAGGTAGTTGAAAAACTTATCCCAGTAACTAAAGGGGAAGGAGATCGCTTGAGGAATGAGGTCAACAGCCGGTTTGGAGCGGTGGGGAGAAAAGAAAACGAATCGTGTAGCGAGTTGTATCCTTCTTAAAAGAGATATTCCATGGATGCGAGTCGCGAAAGGTGGTTTGTTTGATCGAGGAAGGTTTGTTGGCTGTTATAAGGATTGAGGTTAGTGTTATAAAAGGAAGTTGGGAGATGGAGGGGACATTTAGTTCTTTGTGCAGAGAGCGAACTGCCACGTATCTTGGGCTATGGAGCGAAAAAATATATTTTAGGTGGGGTTTTTTTGGTTTTGGATGCCGTAATTTGTGATTGGGAGAACGTAAGTTTTGTAAAAGGGAGAATTTTGTTTCGGAGGGAAAGATTAGATTTTTTTCGCCCAACAGTGCTTGAAGTTCTAGTACAACATTTTGGAGGTTTTTTCTGAGATGAGTTGAATGGGGTCCTGGAAGTCGAATTTACTATCGAGGTAGATGGCGTTGTTGGTCCATTCGATGTGATCGTCGAAGAAGTGAATTGGAGGGGGGGGGGGGTAAATCTATTGATCTTGTGCTTCTGGGAAAAAAAGGACTGCATGAGACTTGTCTGCGTTGATGGCTATTCAACAAAGGGAGGCCAGTCTTTCGGGATTGAGTTATGGCTGGTGAGAATTACCGCATCATCGGCGAATAGGCATACCTCTATTTGTGGGGAGGTCACAGAAATAAATTTGGAATAAAATTGCAGATAAAATACTGCCCCGAGGACAGCCAGCAGAGATGATGAAGTGGAGTTTGACCTGGAATGTTCAGTTGTTGATGTAACTGCGAATAAGCGAGTCGGGGAAGTTGTGCTGGACAAGGCGGTAGATTAGCCCTTCGTGCCAGATGTCTGGACGTCGAGAAAAATACCGGCCGCTGGGATTCTATTTTGGAAGTTGGATCGGATGACTCTTAGGAGTTGGTGGCAAGTAGAGGTCTCCTCCCTAAAGCCGTGCTGATGCGGCGGGATGATATTGTTTGAAGCTATTGAGGCTGATGGGTCTGTAATTGAGTGGATGCCGATAGACTTGGTCGGGTTTTGGGATCGTTGAGATAATCGCGTGCTTCCAGAACACAGGGAAGTAGTTATTTATTCGGCACTTGTTCAACAAATTTGTGAGATGAGTGATAACACTGATAGGAAATGAACTGATGGCCAAGTTCCTGATTTTGTCCGGGGCTTTTTTTACTATTTAGTTTTCGGATCATTTCCATTACCTCGGAGGTGAGGGGAGGAATGCTATTGTTAGGGGGGTAATTGTGTTTTTTACTATTTCCGTACGAGTTTCATTTTCCGGTTCCTCGTTGACCATGAACGATTCTTCGAGGGATACCGCAAAAAGATTAGCCTTATCTTGATTGTCATGGACAAGACCATGATTTCCAATGGAGGAGGGGGGAATAGTTAAGATTTTACGAGTCTATGAAAAGTGTTATCTTCGATTAAGGCAGTCAGTAGATATATCTCTCTGCATTTTGTTGAGGAGCGTTTTATGGGGGGGGAGGGTATCTCGTTTCTTGCCATAATTTGCATTGCCTATTTTTTTCGATAATTTTGTTTCCGAGTGCTGGGGGGGGGAGAGGATAACTTTCAATTTAATCGCTTGATTTAGTGCTGCTTTTATTGAGGAGGTTAGGGAAGAGATGAAATTATTGTTGTCATTTATATAGATGATAGGGTTTCCTGGGAAGGAGTGGTGGAGGATTTGTTGATAAGTGTGCCGGTTGAGTGCTGGAGCGTGGAGGGTGAAGTGGGCAGCTCATGGTCTCTGGAGAGATCGGGTTTGGTTTCTACAAGTGTTCTCTGGAGCGGACAGGCATGATGAAATCTCGCGAGGTAATCAGGTGGGGAGAGGAGTACATTTATTTTATGCCGATCCGTTAATGGTATAGAGTTGAGTTGTCTGCCGTTTGTTATCACCGAGAGGCCGGGCTCAGAGTGGTGTTTGAATTCCAATCCCTAGTGAACGGAGGAGAAGATTTTCTTATCTAGGATGTGATGGTGGTGAGAGGGTTCTCTAAATGCAACAGTGTGAAAGTTGTTGCTTTTGGTCATACTGATTGTGTTTGTTCAAAGGAATGGTGGTTAATATTGATTTCTGCTACGATGAACTAGGTTCAAGTGAATATGATGTGCAGTGCTCCCCTTTGTGGATGGGAGGTCAATCCGATGGTAGAGTAGTTAGACTAAAATTAAGGGGTCACAGGGGCCTGAGGTTGGAGGCAGAAGATGTCAGGTATTGGTGTTGGATAGAAGTTTTTCGAAAGTGGAAGCCGTCGACGTTCCAGAATATGATATGAGTTAAAAGCTTTTCATGTTGATGATTGGTCACTAGAAGGAGAAGTCTATGATCTAAAGGTTTAGACACATAAGTTCTATAATTTGTGACTTTGAGGTAGTATTTGTGAATGATTTAATGTGTGAGACATTTCCTGGAGCTTGAGGTTTTAGCTGGACTGACAACAGACTGTGGTAGTTCGGAAGGGAGGGAATAAAATGGCTTGAGTGTGACGGCAGCTTGCTGTGCTTAGTTTGAGCAGCTTATAGCAGTTTCAATCTGTCTTCCCAGACATTTATCACGGAGGAGTAGCAATGACTGGTAGATTTCTGTTCATTCTGTTTCGTTTCAGTTTATTTTGGAGCATCCGACGATGTTGGGTCGGCTGCAGTGAGCATTGTCAATCAACGGTTTGCAAAGTCTGGTGATATGTTCACAACATTTTCGGCATCTGGGGAGGAGGTCTGTAGCAGTGCAGGGGTTAAGACACCTGGCACAGTAGCATGGGGTCCAAGTTTCTTCTATTTTTATTTTGATGGGCGAATTTCTGTGACGTTATAATGTTCTATATTTTCTTCCCATGATTTCGGAGGAGACCGAGAGAAGTGGGCATGGAGTCCAGACATTTATTGAGTATGACAAGCATTCATTTATCTTGAAGCTCTCGGCGAGGTCATCGATGATTTCGTTGAGAGCATTCCTCCGAACTTCCATGACTGAACATGGAAGTAAAAAATCAGAATAAGTACAGTATAATTTCTCCAAAATTAGAAGAACTCAAGACACTCGCGATTCGAATAGATGTGATAAGAGCTGCCGAGAGACAGTGGGAAAGTATCAAAACAATGAGCGGCTGAAGCTCATCCGATCGCGTTAATCTCCCCTAATCGACGTGACTTCTATTTTAGAATATGCAGTGAAGACTCTTATTATTTATAAAACAAATACCAGACATATGAACATTATGTCATCGGCAATTATTTCTTATTATTGATAAGAGGTTTCATTTTCTCGAATCGCTTTTAAGAAACAATTTCCTTTCGATTCTCGACAACCCGCGAGTAAACCCTAGACGAGATTGCCGATTGAATGAAAAAAGAAACCTTCGCTGAACATACATTGTACCATATTGAATGATTTTTGATTAAATGTACTACACTTGTTACATTGACTCGTGTCGACAGCTGGAAACTTATGAATTCGATAGCAATACGTAACT
>BMAW01013201.1:2819-51500 GCA_019974015.1 Nephila pilipes
GTTAATCTACTCTTATCCAACGGAAATGTAATTTTTTTCGACTTTGCCAAAACTGATATGACCGACGCCAAACGGAATATATTTTTTTATATGTATACTGTGTATTATCCCCAATTAAGTTTACTTGGTGAGATTTGCGCGTGCGGAATGGAAAAATACCAAATAAGAATTCCGTAAAATCCGTTCTTAGTGAGCGTCTACATCACAAAATGAGTAACTGTACCAAATTTCAAGTCAATCGGTTGTATAGTTTTAGAGATATCGTGATGAGTCAGTCAGTGGTATTTCGCTTATATATATATAGATTCAAAATTCGAATCAATCAGAAAGCGAAACGGGAGTAGAAACAAAACAAAATCCATCAGTGCATAGCAAGAACATTAATGAGTCAGCAATTCATTCTGAAGAGCTTTGTTATGACTATGGCACCACTCGAAATCAAAACATCTCTGTAAGCTTCTCAGACATTGAAAGTGTTACTTCCTCTTTTAATGGAAAATTGCATGAAAACATTTCAGTTTGGTTAGAGCAGTTTGAGAGCGCTGCGAATATTTTTAATTTATCTGACCTACAAAAGTTTATTTTCGCTAAACGATCGCTTGGTGGTAATGCCTTATTATTTGTGAGAAGCGAATTGAATATTACGTCATACCAGGAATTAAAACGTGTGTTGATAGATGAATTCGAGGTCACTACTAATTCAGCCCAATTGCCTGAAATATTGAGTAGGCGTAAAATGAAAGAATCTGAATCTATACAGGAATATTATTTTATTATGAAAGAGTTGGGTAATCGGGGGAGAATTGAAGATACCGCTTTAATGCAATATATTATACGAGGAATTAACGATAGAAATGAAAATAAATTAGTTTTGTATGGTTGCAAAGATTTACGTGAATTTCGCGAAAAACTGAAGATTTACGAGGTTATAAAAAATGATTTTATGAGAGAAAAAAGTAAATATAATTTTAGCAAAGTAAAACAAAACCCAGATAATTTTGTGAATCATAAACGATCAATTAATTATGATCAGAATACTAAATTTTGTTTTAATTGTGGTGGTAAAGGACATTTATCTAAATTTTGTTCACATAAGAATAAAGGTTTAAAATGTTTCAGATGTCAAAACTTTGCGCATAAGGCGTCTGAATGTTCGAAATTAACTAAGGAAACCCAACCCAACGATAACGTAACATCTCTCAATATTGCGAAACAAACAAATCTGTTTAAAATGGTACGTTTCGGTAATTTAAATATTAACTCATTGATAGATACCGGAAGTCAAGCTACGTTAATTTCTAGGAATATATTTGAAAAGTTAAATATTTGTGAACTGAATCAGTGTAATTCAATTTTATCGGGATTAGGAGATTGTAAAATAAAACCCATAGGTATATTTACGGGAGAGATACAAATAGATAACTTTAAGTGTTCTACTGATATATGTGTCGTGGAGAATGGTGTTATACCGCATAATGCTATTATAGGACTTGATGTAATTTTGCAAGGTGAAGTTCTAATAAATGAAAATGGATTTTCAATAAAAAATAAGTCTCCGTGTGAAGAAAACAATATTATATCGGTTTTGCCAGTTAATGTTAATTGTGATGAAATTGAAGAAAATATAGGTTATAATATTTCAAAATCTAATAAAGATGAAGTACGTCAATCTATATTAAATTTCCAACCGAAGAAGATTAAATCAACTAACATAGAATTAAATATTTTAACTAAAAATAATGAACCAATATATCAACAACCGCGACATTTACCTTTTTCTGAAAATAAGATTGTTGATGCCTAAATAACTAAAGAGTCAAAACAGGGAATTATAGAATCTTGTTCTTCAATGAATATCAAGCAGACTGAAAAATCAAAAGAAATTATTGAAGCCGAATTTCAAGCTAATTTTGGAAAACAGCGTAACAATCTACAAAAAGATGCTAAAAAACAAAAGATTGAAAGACCAATAGCTAATTGTGTGCAATGCGTTCAAGCAAACCGTAAAAAAGAAGGAAGAAAGAAGAAAGAAGGAAGGAAAGAAAAAAGGAAGCTTCATCCAATTCATAAAGATGATATATCTTTACATAAGTATCGTACAGATCATCTAGGATCATTAGAAAGTTCTACAAAAAATATTAATCATCATCGGATTACAACTAGAGCAGAATTTATAAGAAGATGGTGCGTAACTTAAACTATTCATTTATACTTCAATTACTTGACTGTGAATCTACCAATTATGACTATTTTCCCCCAAACATGACTGGATTTATCTATGTTTTGAAGACGTTGAAAGAAAAAGAAAAGAGAAAAGTGAAAGAAGACGAAGTGACAAAACAAGACGATGATACTTATAGACGATAGTGTTTTCCAAAGACGATGATGTTCCAAGATTGATAAATGCTGTTCGAATTATCAACTTGTTACTGCTTTTGAATTTTCTCTTTTCAGTTTTATTTTTTAGGTTGAGACGATCTTTTGTTAGAATCAAGAAGCTGAGGTCATCTTCTTCCAGGAGGGCCGAGTGTGGGTTTGTAGTAGAAACACCCGATCATAGAGGGCGCGACCTCTGCTACTGAAGGGAGTCCACTCTTGAAGGAGAGTCGACGGTAGTCATCGGAACGAGGAAGACGCCCTTGTTGATGACTCTAGACGATTAATAATTTAAGACGCTGAAGAGTATTGTTTTAATGTTTTTAAATGTTATTGTGAAATATCTCGTCAACTATGTTCAACTTTATGTTAATGTGAAACGTCAATATTAAATGTCTGTGTGCTAATTCAAAGTTTGATTTTTATTAATTAATATAGGCCATCCCACATATATATGCGGTGACTTTTTACTAATTTTTTTTTATTTTTCTCATATATTTGAATGTTGAGGATAACCATTATTACAGACAATCATTTTCTTAAAATTTTAAGTTTAGATTATCATTAAAGCTTTAAAAATTGAAAATTTTCTGAATATGTTACGTATAGGTTCCAAAATATTACATTATCGTCTGTCCAGCGGAGCGGGCGGGTATCAACTAGTCAATATATACACACACACATATAATCTTGCTGTAGCAAAATGTTTTTCAGTAATTGGTCTAGCATTTAAAGCCCCAAAATGCACGTTGACATTCGAAAATATTCTTCAGGAGAAAAATAAATGCATAAACCAAAATACTTAGGCACATTTATGCAAATGCTCTCGCATTCTTTGTAATACTAAGTGAAATCAGAGAATTATAGGATTTGTTCATAAGTATTAAAATACTATATTGAGCAAATTAATTGGGACAAACGATACTTTTTGGTAGATCTATCTGAAACCACTTCAAACCGATTTTATCTGTGACTGAGTGTGAATCACCTCAGATCGGATTTATCTGCTTAGAGTAGGTATGACTGATCTACCTAACTGTTTTAGTGTAGAAATCTCACATATTCTTCAGTTGTGAGGCAGTTAGTTGTTTGTGTTTGCTCTCTCTTTCATGTGTTGTGGGGGCCGCGGTAGCCTAGTGGGCAAGGTCGTTGACTTCCGACTGGCGGTTTTCGTTCAGTCGCGGGTTCTATCCTTGGCCGCCAAAGACCCGCCGTGTAGCCGGGGCTGATGCACGTTAAATGTGTTCGGGGCCCAAAGTCCTCCCGTTGGCGTGGTGTGGATGTTAGGAGAGGGGGGTGCCAGCTCAGATGTCGTCCTCGTCACCTGACCGTGGTTCAAAATTACGAGGTCCGTCGCCAATAGCCTCGCGTTGCTTCTAGTGCGACGTTAATAAACACTAAACTCATGTGTTGTGGCCGCGGTAGCCTAGTGGTCATGGTTTTGGATTCGTGGCCAGCGGTTTTCGTTCGGTCGGGAGTTCGATCATTGGCTGCTAAAGACCCGCCGTATAGCCGGGGTTGATGCACATTAAATCTGTTGGGACCCAAAGTCCTCCCGTCGGCGTGGTGTGGAAGTTAGGAGAGGGAGGTACCAGCTCAGGTGTCGTCCTCGTCACTTGACTGAGGTTCAAAATTACGAGGTCCGTCGCCAATAGCCCTCGTTTTGCTTCTAGTGCAACGTTAATAAAAAAAAAAAAATTGATATAACTCCAAAGAAGCGTGCTAAAATTATATCTCATAAAGATCACACTTCAATGACAGTTAGAGAAATAGCTTCTGCAGTTGGTGTAGGCAAATCAAGAGTTTCAAGAATCCTATCTTTATTCGAAGAATGCGGATTAGCCTCTCCAAAAAGGAAAGGAAGATGTGGGCACAAGTGAAAAGCTACTGCAAAAACTGATAAATTTCTAATAAGAAATAGCAAAATGAATTCAAGGGGGGAAACAATCTCAGACCTTCGAAGGATTTATTGGCATCTGGTTTTGATGGGAGTAGCTCAACTGCGCCGCGTAAGCTTCTGGACGCCTACTGTAAAGCAAGGAAACCAACGAAAAAAACATTTTTAATTCCAACTTGTGGGGGAAACGTTTAGCGTGGGGAAAAAAAAGTACAAATCATGAAACGTTAGCGATTAGAAAAAAGTAGTTTTCAGTAATGAAACTCGTTTATTTGTGCAGGGATACATTTTAGATGGGAGACGAAGTGATTGTGAAACCTTTGAGACAGGACCATATCCAGCAGACTGAAAAACACCCGCTGAAGTAGATGTTTTGGGATTATTTCACTGCAAATGGCACTGGAAGCTTAGTTCCTGTTCACGGCATTATGAATTCAACTAAATACATCGAAATATTACGGCATAAGATTGTTTCATTCATGAAACCCTTTAACGGAACATTTCAACATGACTTGGTTCCTTGTCACAATTCAAAACTGGTAAAGACTTTTAAGCTCGAAAAACAAATTTAAGTTCTTGATTAGCCTGGAAATTCACAAAACCTAAATCACATTGAGAACTTGTGGAATAATGTGAATAGGCGTTAAGGTAAGATGATTTGTTCAACAAAAGAAAGCATGATAAACAACACAATGCAAGTGTGGTTTCATGATGAATGAACTTAAGAGCATGTGTACTAATCTAGTAGAGTCAATACCAAGACGTCTGCAAGAGGTCATTTCTGCTATGGGAGGACATAAGTCATACTAGAAAATGTATAGAATGAATAAAAGCGCAGTTTTCTCTTAAAAAAGGCGCTTTTTTTTTTTTTTTTAACTTTTTCCCAAATAATTTGCACAGGTATATAATATAGTTAGAATAAAAAATAGAATAGAAGGGGGGGGAAATTAAGTTTTGATTCTATTTGGAGATAGAAATGGATTGAAGAAATACTTAATTTTATAATTAAAAATATAAATGTATTTCAAGCAAATATGGCTCGGTTAATAAAAGCAACTATAACTAAAAGAATTATGTTTTTTAAAACATCACTTTTTTTTATACCACAATTATTCAGTTCAAAATATTTTCCTAAAATCACGATTTCATTGCCTCTAAAAGTATTATTCTGGACTATAACAGTTTACAGCTATCAGATGGTGAATTATGAATTTATTTTGTTTTGCTTAGTCAGTATTGATTGTGACTGACACAAGGGAGGTGCCAGCTCAGGTGTCGTCCTCGTCACTTGACCGTGGTTCAAAATTGCGAGGTCCGTCGCCAATAGCCCTCGTGTTGCTTTTAGTGCGACGTTAATAAAAACTAAAGCTGTTTATGTTCTTCATTTGAAATATTACTGCTTTTCATCAGTATTATTCCATAGTTATGTAAGAAATTATTTCCTAAATTTAAAGGATGGTTCCATAGTGAAAGAGTAGACTATAGAACAGAATAAGTGAATGAAGTAAAAGGGGGGAAGATTAAATGAACAGATAGGGAAAAGAGAACTGGTACCACATTGAACAAATGTAATGCTTGGAATCTTGAATGAACATCTTTTTATTATTATTATATTGGCTGGGTTCAGTTCACAGCACGCAGATATACATCATAGTAAAAGGAATACATATAAGACAACTCGACACGCAACATACATACACACGCACAACAACAAACTAGAGGCTGGGAAGAAGTCTCTCTTTCTCAACGTCACCACAGGTGGCGTTAGCAGTCCCGTTAAAGTTACAGTCATGGTAGCTGTTACAGTCTCCCCCTCTGGCCCTGATGCCAGAGGGGGAGGAGCCAGGAAGAGTTTATCTTGGCCTGCCTTTTTTACGAAGAGGAGTTAGAGGTATCGTTGATGGACCTTGATGAGGACGTAATGCTGAGGTGTGATAGATCCCAATAGGAACATCAGGATTAGCCACCTCAATTGTAGTAGGAGATAGTTGGCTGAGAATAACATGGGGAATATCTCTGCGTAGCATAAACTTTGATGTTCTTTGTCGTGCAGAGCTACTCAAAGGATGTTTGTTAACACAAACCTTGTCACCTACGCTGAATTTGTATCCAGGCATACAACTTTCATCGGCGTATTGTTTACGATAGTCTTGTTTAGATTTTACACGCTTCTTTATTTGTTTCGTAAGGTTGGCAAATCTTTTTAGATATGGAGTAATCTCGGCTACAAAGTTATCATTCTGGATGACACTCCTAATACCATGATTAATATCATCGGTCGGCCGAACTGAAGAAAAACCGCAGTCTGATTGGTGGTTTCACTTTTATGGGTATTCATTGCAAAGCGAATAGCTATAAGCTTCTCAGACCATTTTGTGTGATCGTCTCCAACTAAGATTGCAAGTCGAGGTTTTAGATCTCGATTTGGCCGTTCCATTGGATTGGCTTGTGGGTGGTAAACTGGAGGGAACACTTGATTTATGTCTAGAAGATAGCACACCTGCTGCATAACTGCACTGACAAATTGTGCTCCGTTGTCACTGAAAACGCGCCAGGGTAGGCCCTATCGCAAAAAGACTTCTTCAAGAAGAGTGACAGCACATTCTTTTGCTATGGCGTTGGTCAAAGCAGAGGCGGATTAAGCTAGTTGGAGGCCCCTGGCGGTAAAAGGTTTGGGGCCCCGTGGGCTGAAGAGTCGAAAAACTTAAATAGTGAAAAAATTCGCTGACCTTAAAGTCTCAAAATAAAATGTTTAGTTATAAAAAAAAATTAACGACTCAAAAACATTTTAACTTTATTTTAAAGAATTAAAAAAAAAACCTTACTTAAAAGCTTAAAATTTTGCTTTATAATTTTACGTCTTGATTTTTCTTGGGCAAATTCATCGATTATTTTTGAAGTATCCATTTGGTCCAAAACATCTTGTTCTATATATAATATGGCCATGCTGTTCAGTTTGTCTTCTCCCATACCACTTCTTAAATAATTTTTTACGCGCTTTAAAACCGAAAAGGATCTCTCACCTGATGCATTTGATATCGGTATAGTTAAAAATATTTGTAAAAGTATCTCTACATTAGGGAAAATCGAGACCATTTCTTTTGCAACTCGATAAATTTGTATTTGAGTGTTCATAGTATCTTTGTTTTCTTTTAAAAATAGCGAAAACTGATCTAATTCATCGTCAAAATTATTCGATTCAATATCTTCTTTGTAAATATCCTTTAATTTTTGTACAGCTTTCTTCTTAATTTCAGGTAACCTCTCTTCAAAAAATATGAAGAAGTGTTCTATAACAGTTTCATATATTCCAGTTCTTCGGGACAGTTCTGCACTTGTCCTATCGCATATGACATAAAACGAGTTGACCAAGAAATTTTCCCTATTTTCAAATTCATGACCTTTAATTTCATCGAAAATAATTTTTCTCCTTCGCTGCCTACAAGCTTGTCCAATTTCCTTTTCAAATGAGAGCCCTGATAAGGCAGTTGCTTCTTGTTCTACTTTTCCAAATTCATTTAATTTTCTAAATATTTCAGTAGATTAGATCCTTTTAATAGCTCACACCCAACTGATTGTAATAATTTGATAGTAGAACTCACTCTCTGGAGTATGGTATCCCAAATCACGGTCATTAGGGAAGTTTCATACTTGCCCACCTGTTTCAAAAGGGAAGTTGCCTCCAGTATTGTGATCTTTTTCTCCTCATTTGTGTCACGGATTTCAACCAGGGCCTCTTTTGTGTGTGTATAAGATGCTTATAACTCGTAGAGCATCTGCTCTTGCTGACCATCGTGTATCTGAAACTTTTTTCACAGATATTGCATTTTTTACTCCTTTCCAGATTTTTTATTTAAAATTTGCCAGCGATGGGTTGACACAGGAAAAAAAAATTGAATAATTTCTGCACAAGCATAAAATATTTAATTGCATCGCTACAACTTTCTGCTGCTAAATTTTCTACTAAATTTAAAGAATGACTGGCACAAGGAATATAAACTGTGCTTGGACTGTGTTCTTTGATACGTGCTTGTAGACCTGAGTACTGCCCGGACATATTAGACGCATTATCAAATGATTGCCCTCTGCAATTTTTAATATCCAATCCAAATTTAGCTAAAATTTCTAATACTTGTTGTTCCAAATATGAAGAAGTATGTCCTTCTATGGGTAAAAATTGCAGAAATCTTTCTTTTATTTCACCACTAGATGAGACATATCTTACGACGAATGTTAGTTGGTCAACATGTGAAAAGTCGGGCGTAGAGTCAATTACGATACTGTAATACTTCGCTTTCTTAATCTCATTAATTATATGGACTTTTACTTGTTTCCCAAAAATGCTTATAAATTCGTCGCAAATTTGGTGGGACAGGTAGCTAACATTGCCTCGTCCTCGATTGGCGTATTTTTGAAGGTGCAACTTCAAAAAATCATCGTATTCACTGAGATAATCCAGGCACATTCAATAATTTCCTTTCTTTGTAGACTCCTGACTTCTCATCTTCTGAATGCTACTCCTAAACGGCTCAAAAGTTTTATTGTTGATATTATTCGCTTCAAGACTTTCCTCCAATAAAGCTCTTCATGTTCTCTTTTCTGTAATTGCTGACTATCAATTCTATTAAATTTAGATGACATTTTATACAAAGTGCACATATCTAATATATGTTCTTTTGATATTTCGTGGCCGGACAGAGTTGCCATAATTGTTTTCCAGTTTTAAAAAACCATTTAGTAATTTAGATGATGTATCAGAAAATAGTTTACAAAACTAACAATAAACAGCTTTGCTTGTTTCGGAAAATGCTAGCCAATTTCTTTCTTCTTTCACTTCATTTGTTTTCTTCCTATAAAAATGATCATATGAAAGTCCCCTGTAATACACTTGATCTCTGTCTTTATAAACTGATTTCAATGTTTCAATATTACCGATGTTATTCTGCTTCTTTCTAATGGCATAATCAATCATTAAATCTGTTAATGTTGTAGGCCTAGAGCTATATCATTTAGCACCTCAACATCAAGATCGATAAATCTTTCTGGTCTATCTTTATCTTCTTCACTTTCCCTATCACGATTTGACTCATTATTGCTTTGAACTTCTTCATTGTCCCCTTTTTCACTGTCGTCTCCTTTATTTTGTTCACGATCAGGGGGAATAAAAGGTCTCACTTCACTTGTACTTGCTTCTGGAAAAATATTGGAGGTTGAGGTCCGAGGTAGATGACGAGGGCAGTGAAATAGGGGCGCCTAAAAATTTATGCAGTGCATTTATCTGATTTTCAGCAATTTCCAGCTTTCGTTTAAATTTTTTTCTTTTTTCCGCTCCACTTTGATAACGCTTCATGCTTCTGCCCTGAAAAGTGTGAAAATTCTGTTCTTGTTTTTCGGAAACTAAGTGAGTGAGACCACACATGTGCGACAAATTTTTTTATACCCCATAGACTAAAAGTACCTTATATTAATATTATAAAACGAAACGCACCGCACAAAACCGAACGCGAATATTAAACGCCAACACGAATTTACAAACTTCGTTAATATCTGGGATGATCGGCGAGTTTAGCACAAATAGGCATTTTCTGCTTTGCTTTCACAAAGCCTCGTGTCTGGCAGAGGGATGATTTCCGATTCAGATAATTTATTTCGCTGTAACAGTATGGAAGGAATTTGAATGCTTGAAAATAAAGTTATAAATTTTGAATTAAAAATTAACTATATTCTTTTTTAATGGAATCTAAATTTTCAAACTTTTTAAAGTTTTCTACTTATTATTGCAAACTGCAAATTTTTTCCATGAAATATTTTGATAATTAAAATAATAATCTTAAGCACTTTAATTTTTTTATCCAAACTCTCATAAAATTACATTTAATCTTTTTTCAAATTTTCTGATTGAATTATGAAATTTCTTATTTAATACGAACATATTTTGTTTAATTCTTTTATTCTTTTCAGAAATCATAGTTTCATTTCTAGAACAAAACGTAGCCTAGCTTCCGCATTACTTATAATCCAAATTATTAAAATATCACAACCAAAAGTAAGCTTTCAAAAATTCTAAGGTTTTCTTTTAAAAACTAGAAAAACAACCACAATACTCTTAATTTGTAAAGTTTCCTTTTAAAGTTTCTAAATATAAGTTAATAAAACATTAACTGAATACAAATGTTTTTTTACACATTCTAGTTTAGTATTATTATTATACTTGTTTTTTTGTTTTTTTAAAAATCTTAATACTTTGTGACTAAACAGAACAATAATACATTTCCAGAATAATTTGAAATTTCTAAGATAACTCAAAACTTTTTGACAAACGCCACAATATCACAAAAGAAATCTACAATTTTTCAACTAAATTTATATCTTAATTACATTCAAAGTTCCCTTTCTCAAAATTATACAACCTTACTATATAATGAATAATTTTTCACATTTCTATTTTGTTTGAAATCACTTATCTACTTTATAAATCGTGTTTATCATATTTTTATTTTTGTAATGCATTTTGCTACCACTTTAATTAAATAGTTTTAAACTAGGAGCTATTAAAAAATAGTACCTATATTTTTCAACATTTATTATTGTTCTGTAAAAATAAACATTTCATTCAATGCTTTTTATAAAAAAATTCTGCCATAGTTTTTACACTGTTGCCTTTTTTAAAGATTTTAAATATAGTTATAGATTGTTATAGATGAATTTTGATTAACTTTATTAGAAGCATACAGAATATTATACAATATTTTAAAGAAATTATACATTTTAAAGTAATTATACGATTTTTATGTATTTTTATAGTTAATTATACATATACTTAATTATTAGATAGCATTGAATATTCTTTCAAATTGTCTGGACAAAAGATCTTAATCAAGGAAGTATCGCATGCAAATCACTCTTAAAATGGCAATAAATGCAAAAAGAAAAAATAATTTTTGCTCTTCAAATTTAATCTTACAAAATAATGGTTCTCTTAGCAGTTTTAAAGTATTTTAGAAAAATTATGTGTCTATTTCACATGGTACCTCAATAAAAAGAAAGAAAGGTGTATCTTTAAGTAAACTTAACATACTTTTTTTCTTTGAAAATTCTTTTAACAGCTTGAAGCAATATAAATTAAATATTTAGAAATTATAGATTGGTTCATTTATTACTAAACAAAATTATCGTAATATGTTAGGATTACAAACAAAAAATCAACACAATAAATATAACAACATTTTATTTCAATTTCGAGTTATAGTTAGGATTCTTTTAAATATGGTAAATAATTAATGAATGTACTCAAAAGCTCAGTAATGTTTTGTATTTTAAATGAACTACTATCGCCTTTTATAATTTACTAAAGAAGTTATTTTTATACGAGAGGCAAATAATATTTTTTCATTTGAATAACAATGCCAATCGAAAATGTTTTAAGATTCAAGCTACGAAAACACACTTAAGTATGTTAATCATCATGAAAATATTCATAGAAACTGATTACAGTCATTTATATTTATGTATGTAAAACGAAAAATAAGTACATAAATAAAATAGTAATAACACAAATACAACAAAATATTTTTTTCTCTTTATCTTACGCAATGATTAAAATACCTTAATTAAATCTTAAAAATCTAAAGGAGAACTTGAAAATGAAAGTATAGTTACCTTTTTTACAACGTTTTTCTGAATTTCACTTGGTGTGTGTGTGTGAGTGTGTGTGTCATCAAATTTTCGATCGTTAATTTAACCAACTTCCCATCAAGCTAGAGCTTTGAAATTTCGGGAATCGTTCGTACTCGCCTAACAATGCAATATTTAGACGTTTGCGACAAGTTTTAACTAATATTTCAATAATTTTAATAAGTCAAAATATTCTTTCCTCTAGGCGCTTTTAGGATTGAGGAAAATTTTTTTCCCCCTCTGGGAACACCGGGCACTCCCCACACCACATGAGGCCTCGTAAAACTATTGTACTCACAAAGGGGAGATACTATCTCCCTTTACTATCTCCGAGATAGTAAGGGTTGCTGACTTTTAGTCAATAATCATGAGCAAGAAAGAAAGTTTCCAATATTTGGCACCATGTCTTATCACAATAATTTTTTCTGAATTCTGGTTCCCATTTTTTTTTTAATAGAATGGCTTACAAACTTTCAAATGCATGTTTTGATTTTATGAGTATTATGAATTTTTTAATACGCTCACAAATGTCTCTTTTTTAAGTAAATTTTAAAGTTAAAAATAACCAACAGTTTTAACTAATATTTCAATAATTTTCTTTAATAAACTTTGCCACCATATAAAAACGTTGTTTTTAAAAACGTTGGTTTTTATATCGAATTTTTTTACAACGTTTTTCTGAATTTCACTTGGTGTGTGAGTGTGTGTGTGTGTGTCATCAAATTTTCGATCGTTAATTTAACCAACTTCCCATCAAGCTAGAGCTTTGAAATTTTGGGAATCGTTCGTACTCGCCTAACAATGCAATATTTAGACGTTTGCGACAAGTTTTAACTAATATTTCAATAATTTTAATAAGTCAAAATATTCTTTCCTCTAGGCGCTTTTAGGATTGAGGAAAAAATTTCTTTCCCCCTCTGGGAGCACTGGGCACTCCCCACGCAGCATGCGGTATCGTAAACCTTTTGTACTCACAAAGGGGAGATACTATCTCCCCTTTACTATCTCCGAGATAGTAAGGGTTGCTGACTTTTAGTCAGTAATCATTCGCAAGAAAGAAAGTTTCCAATATTTGGCGCCGTGTCTTATCACAATAATTTTTTCTGAATTCTGGTTCCCATTTTCTTTTAATAGAATGACTTACAAACTTTCAATTGCATGTTTTGATTTTATGAGTATTATGAATTTTTTAATACGCTCACAAATGTCTCTTTTTAAGTAAATTTTAAAGTTAAAAATAACTAACAGTTTTAACTAATATTTCAATAATTTTCTTTAATAAACTTTGCCACCATATAAAAACGTTGTTTTTAAAAACGTTGGTTTTTATATCGAATTATGTAGTTTAAACACGGTTCTCCGATTTGTCTGTGTAAGAGCAGGAAGCTAAAAGAAATTAGTTCGGAAGTCAAATTGACGTAAAATTTCCTCAGTTTTCTTCGAAAGGGGTCTTTTTCTCAGGGTCATTCTGCCCTATTCTTTTCATTCGTCTTTAAGTGTCATAAATCTTGATCGTGCTTTTCATCACTTTTGTCCCATGTGCCCACATTCTTCTTTAACGCGCCCCTCCCCCTTCCCCCATGGGACCAACGTTGAGAACTCATGAATACTCGTTAAAAAAATAATTAACTATAGACTTGGAGGGTGACAGAAGACTTCTGGCGCTTATGGTCCTATCTTTTCTCGGAACGGGAATCTCGGGGTCCTATCTTTTCTCGGAACAGTTATCGAGCCCTTGCTGACCATGAATGCACATTCGTTCTTTTGGTTGTTACAGAAATAAAAGACAACCGAGATAAATAAAATATAATATTCTCTTTCACTGGACCATCTCTGAAAAAAATTCCGACTAAGGGCCAAGCCTTCGTGTAGCTTCTTAGTGCCGACGTTTATTACAGTCAATCAATCAACAGACGAAGGGGTTATTGTCATTTACAAGCAAATAACATTCTGAATGGATTTTTCCCATCCTAAATGTTATCTGTATTTCACTTCAAATGATCTTTCTGTCGATCCATTTTGAATGAGAAGTTTTTCCTACATTCCGAGCTCACACCATTCCTTGTCTTCTCATTATTTTGAGTAATTTTACCAGCTTTTAAATTTTTCTTATTGCGGGTCCTGAGATTCAGAATTCACACGGAAAACTTATATCGTTTTAAGCCAGTGACATACTGTTTTATAAACGTAAAAAGAAACTCTTAATATGATCATTGATAACATTTTACGACTTTTTGCTTACACACGTCAGGGCCCCCTGTGGTTAGGGGGACCCGTATCATTGATACGATAGTAGCTACGCCCCTGATAAGAAAGAATGTTGTTCAGGAATGTTTCTCAGAATTTGAAATCCATTCTCATTATATGCTTCATCTGTGGTAGTGCGAACCGTTAAAGTCTGCATGATTTCAAGAATTAGTTTGCAGATTGTTGAATTTCAGAGATCTACAATAATAATGTTTACGACAAAATTCACATTTCGTACGATGGGAATATTGTCAAGTTTTTAAGAGTACATTTTAGTTTCTGATCATGCTGGGGCCCCGGTGCATAGCATCCGCCACACCACCCACATTTCTGGCCCTGTCCATAGTTCCCTTTCTCTATATTACAAAAATTTAAAATGAAGAAATACTAAAAGGAAAACATTACCAAACTAGAAATACACGAGTTTTTCTCAAAAATCAAACATATGAAAGCAAATAGTGTAAAAATGATCCTATGAAACCAAAACAATAAAAAAATTAAAGAACAAGATGCACATTACCTGAAATTTTAACTTTACAAGTTAATCAAATTTAAGTTGACCAATGGTAAGAAATGCCAGCAAAATTCAGACCTTATGAAAGTATGCAATTATCAATGTGATCAATTATTTCAATAGCCAAAGATCCTCTACAGTTTTTTCTAAAAATTACTTTCATCTATTTCACTATTTGATTCATTAATCAATTTAGAGAAATCTCACTTAAATATTTTGCTATTTCTATCATGCTGACTGAAATAAAACTGATACTAAATTTACATAATTCGATATAAAAACCAACGTTTTTAAAAACATCGTTTTTTATGGTGGCAAAGTTTATTAGAGAAAATTATTGAAATATTAGTTAAAACTTAGTTATTTTTAACTTTAAAATTTACTCAAAAAGAGACATTTGTGAGAGTATTAAAAAATTCATAATACTTATAAAATCAAAACATGCATTTGAAAGTTTGTAAGTCATTCTATTAAAAAAAGAAAGGGAACCAAAATTCAGAAAAAATTATTGTGATAAGACATGGCGCCAAATATTGGAAACTTTCTTTCTTACGAATGATTACTGACTAAAAGTCAGCAACCCTTACTATCTCGGAGATAGTAAAGGGGAGATAGTATCTCCCCTTTGTGAGTACAAAAGGTTTACGATACCTCATGCGGTGTGGGGAGTGCCCGGTGCTCCCAGAGGGAGAAAGAAATTTTTTTCTCAATCCTAAAAGTGCCGAGGGGAAAGAATATTTTGATTTATTAAAATTATTGAAATATTAGTTAAAACTTATCGCAAACGTCTAAATATTGCATTGTTAGGCGAGTACGAACGATTCCCAAAATTTCAAAGCTCTAGCTTGATGGGAAGTTGGTTAAATTAACGATCGAAAATTTGATGACACTCACACACACACACCAAGTGAAATTCAGAAAAACGTTGTAAAAATACTTCGATCCAGAGCCGGATTACTCATTAGGTGGAGTAGGCAATTGCCTATGGGTCCCATGCTTTTTAGGAGCCCCACAAAAGCGTGATCTGTTTTCTGTTAGTGCTCCAAAAACAGGATCCCGAGAACTCGACTGCCTAGGGGCCTCCATGTCGTTCAATCCGACACTGCTTCGGTCTCTTTCCCCACATTCTCAAAATATAAACACAAAAATCCAGATAACAATAAATCAAGAACCTTCAAATGCCAAATTATTTCGAAAGAACTAAACACTGGTAGTTGTTTATAGTCATCAATATCTGGGATCAAATTTTTAAAAACTTGGAACTGAAAACATATATTAAAGACCAAAGTTCTGGAAAACATTTTTCAAAAAAAAAAAAAAGGATTTTAACCACAATTACATATAATATATGAGGGCAGCACTAATTGTTATACGATTCAAATCGTGGGTAATCAATGGGTTTGCATTTTTGTTGCACGCTGAACTTATAACTGAAGTCCATCAGCTTGGGGCCCCTGGCTCCCGCCAGCCGTTTAATCCGCCTCTGGGGCAAAGCAAATAGCTCAACCCACTTTGCTGTGTGATCCTCAACAATTAGAATCCACTTTTTTCCGTCAGAAGTTTCCGGTAAGGAATCAAACAAGTCTATAGCAAGAGTCTCAAAACGTTGACCATACACTGGAGTCTGCAGCAAACCAGATGGTTTCTGATCCGACGGTTTGTACCTGTTGCACTCATTACAATTTTTAACAGAGTCCTGAATATACTTTCGCCTTCCAATGAAGTAATACCTCTGAGAAATTCGATGGTATGTTCCATCAAATCCATGATGTCCAGCTGTTGGAGAGTCATGGTACTCTTGAAGAGCCCTGTTCCGCTCATGAGAGGGGATTACTATCTGGGCTTCTTCTGATTCAGAGTCAGGGGAATACCGATATAAGAGTCCTTGATTTATTATATAACCACGTCTAGTCCAGTTGGTGTAATTTTCATCTTTCACGGGATTTTCAAAAGATTCTACAATGTTCTTAATGACTTCATCTTTTAGTTATTCCTCTCATATGTCCGCAGTGCGACGACTAGGCATGTCGATAGTCACACTTCACAGAACTTTTCCTTGTGTCCACATACGGGACGGGATAACAAGTCTGCTATGACATTTGCTTTCCCTGGGATATATTTCTTTTCAGGTTGAATGATTGGAGTTGTAGCGCCCACCTCGCGTAGTCTGCCTGAAGGTGATTTTAAAGTCAGGAGCCACTTTAGGGGTTGGTTATCGGGTGCTACGGTAACTTCTTGGCCATCAATGTAACTTCGAAATTTGTTTAGAGCCCAAACAATAGCAAGAGCTTACCGTTCGGTGATGGAGCAGTTTTTCTCAGCTTTAGCTAATAGTCTACTTGCATGTTCTATAGGATGCTCTTCCACTTCTTTACCTTGCAAGAGGACAGCCCCTATGGCATGGTCACTATCATCCGTACGAAGGATCTAAGGTTTCGTGGCATCACTCTGTTTCAAAATGGGAGGATTGGTTAGAAGTTGTTTCAAAGTTTGAAAAGAATTTTCTTCTTCATCTCCCCAAGACCAAGCTCATTTTTTCTTTGTGAGATGGCTAAGAGGTCTGGCTAACTATGAAAATTAGAAATAAATCTGTATCACGAACAGGTTTGAAGGAATGATTGCACCTGCTTTACGTTTTTGGGAGGAAACTTTTCCCTGATAGCAGATGTTTTTTCAGGATCCATTTCCATTCCTGAACTTGTGATATAGTATCCAAGATATTTCACTCTATCACAAGAAAAATTACATTTATTTCGATTTGCATGAAGTTTAACAGTAAAAGTCTCTCAAATAGAGCTTTGAGATCATCGAGATGCTTTTCAAAGGTTTCTGACAGAATTAACTATGATATCATCGAGGTAAGAAAGAATGAGAATATCACTAAGGCCACTACGGATCCTGTGAATAATTCTCTGAAACGTAGCTGGGGCCGTTTTCAAGCCACAAGGCCTTCGAAGATAGCGAAAAGTTCCAAATGGACACACAAATGCTGTTTTGTCTCTGTCAGAAACACAGACATTCACCTGGTGGAAACCGGATTGTAAATCTATAGTTGTCATAAAAGGTGTATGCTTCTCCTCGTGAAGTAGGTCATCCATTCTAGGTAATGGATAAGAGTCGGTCACTGTCGTAGCATTAAGACCTCTATAATCGATGAAAAAGTGAATTTTCCCGTTCGCTTTGGGAACGAGCACCACAGGCGCAACATACGGGGATTCACTCTCTTCTATGACGTTCTATTCCAAAAGTTTATCAAGTTCTTTCTTAAGTAACTCTTTTTTTTGCTGGTGGTAGCCTATAAGGAGGCACAGAGACAGGAGGACTGTTTCCAGTGTTGATACGGTGTTCCATGAAGGGAGTGGGCTCTCCTCCTGGTTCAAAGACAGTTTCGTATATCTTTAGTAATGTACTCAATTTATTCTGGGCTCAATTTGCTAATTCCTGACTAGCAATTTACTTGAATACAGTTTTATTCGGTTGCATTTTTCTGATTTCCCTGCGTAGATGAATTTGATTTATTTTTTTCTCCGAATTCCTGAGATGATTTAATATCACTGTAAGAACAAATATCGCACTGCGATTGATGAAAAGTTTGTCTTGATTTACGAAAAATCATTTTACAAATATGATCTTTTGTAGTTTCGTGAAGGGCCTTTCTTCACCAACAGAAATTTTTTTTTATTGTACATGAATCCGAACATGAACATCGGAATGTTTTATTGTACATGAATTCTAATATTTTGAAAAGTGAGTATAAAGTGAAAAAACACAATTTATAGTAATTCGGCATCACCAGCATGTATAATTAAATTTTAAAAAACAGCAGCTCAAACTGGGCTAGCTCAAACTTGCTCAGAATCTCTAGGCTATAAGTAATGAAGGTTTTTGCAACAACAATTTTAGGAGATTGTTTTTGAGTATCGTGCTCTGTTAGATTTCGATGTTATCAAGCGGGATAGAAACACTTCTTGAATTCCACATGGAAAAAATAATTATAATGTCTCATGAATTTGAAGTCTTCACTTGAAACACAATATCAAATCGAAAAAAACTTAGGGATATGTTCATTGAACGTCATAAGAATGTATTTCAGGAAGAATAAAGATGTTAGTCGCTTTTTAGCTTTCAGTCCGTAGTAACTGAAACTTAGCCAACGTCTGTAGTAGAATTGTAAGCGTCGGAGTCTTGGGGATTGGGAAAAGGGTGAACTCCCATGTAGAGAGTGGTAATAGCCACATATTTATTAAGGGGGTAGATCAAAGTTAATTATGTGATACTTTAGAATCATTAACTACACGTCGAATCGTACTGTTCGCATTGTCTCGTCTCTCGCAGCTCCCTGACTCGTCTCGAAAAAACAGAGGGCGTTGTCAGTCTGCTATTACATATTTCTAGACGAAACCATATAATAAAATGGAAATGAGGGAATGAAAATCCAGTCCTACAGTATTTTTGAAAAAAAATTTCATATTTTCTGTTTTAATTTTTAAAGCACTTTAATGCATATAGTTTCAGGGTTTCGCTAAATTAATATACATATGATAAAGTAAAATAACTAAGACAACAACGGTAGTTAGAAAATGCAACTATACTAAAATATTGTTCAAATATAACATTTAGCAAAAGGGCTTTATTTGCCGATGAAAGCAAGTTTAATTTGTTTCGCTCAAATGGTTAATTTATGTATGGCGAAAACCAAATCTTCAAGAGCAAAATTTGAGAGCTACTGTAATGCATAGTGGCGGCTCTATCATGGTTTGAGGCTCATGTCTGCAAGTGGTCCAGGAAAACTTCACATAATTAATTGATGGCATAATGGACCATTCAAAGTATTCAACCATTATGAAAGAATGTTTGCTACAAAGAGCCGACCAATTGGAGATTAAGGAGATTTTCAGTTGTTATCAAGACAATGATCCAAAACATAGAGCAAATATTGTGAACTTATGGCTTTTGTATAAATGCCCACATAAGTTAGAAACATCTCCTCAATCACCTGACCTAAATGTGATTGAAAATTTATGGGCATATTTGGAAAATAAATTTAAAAAAACATACTATAAAGACAAAAATGGACTTAAAAAATTCATTCCAACTTGAGTGGTTTAAAATTGATCCAATTTTTTGTAAAAAAAACGTGTAGAGTCAATGCCTAAGAGACTGAGAACCGCAATAAAACGTAAAGGACTGCCGACAAAATGCTGAGTGCTGTTATATTCATTATATTTGTTTTGAACTCTTAAGTGTCCGAGTTCGTTTCTAAATTTATTTACATATATTTTTAGTGTTTATATATTTTCAATGAATGAAATTACATTTTGAATTCTTTTTATCATGTCAATTGTAAATAAATTTATCGTGATTTTTCATTATATTTAGTTTTGTTGTACTGTGTATTTTTAAGCATCAACATATTGGCTGAACTGTGTGAAAAACAGTGTCCGATTTCTTTATTGAGTCACTGTATATAGTATGTATGTATATATATATATATATATATATATATATATATATATATATATATACATGCGCGCACACACACACATATATAAATATATACTATGCATAATCTTAACTACAAAAAAGGTGTTAATGATTTGTTTTGTAATTTGTCTATGTGGAACGGGGGGTTCAGGATTCAATGAATAGACAGATTTTCAAAGATATTTTATCACACAATGTGATAAGTTCAAATTATTTACAAAAAAAAGTAAAGACTATGGGGTTTTACATTTTACAGAAAATCTTGGGAGCTACCGCATCGTACGTCCAAACACCATGACCGCTCCTTGCCTCTGGCTCTCAAGGCGTGAATCCCTTAGATGAGGATAAAAAACAAAGGTCTGGGTCTTGGCGCCCTCTAGTGTAGGAAGGTGTTACAGCTACAGATTCTAACAGCTCGGCCTCTCCTGAGTGTCGATGACCTCAGCGACATTTGATCATGACCTTACAACATGACAGAACACAAGAAAATAACTAAATCAAAATTTATACAAAATAATGCTTAATAATAACAAGAAATTAAAAAGAAGAATTGTTATTAAGAACATAAGTTTGTCTTATTTTATTTATCCATGGGAGAAATATTTCATAAGATCAGCATAGGTGGTTAGTTACATTTGGGCCTGCGTGAGAGAGAGAGAGAGAGAGATCGCTTACTTTCTCAACCTCATATCTGTCTCTGGGCTTAACTTTTGTAACTCGAGGTAATTAGGGTCTGAACTTGAGGCCTAAACCAAATTGTGTACGTTGGACCGTTACTAAATCATTAATTTGGTACTGGGTATTCTTCTTTCCCTTCTTGTTATATGTTCCCTAGTTTTCAGACTTAATTTCTTGAATATTTCGTATTGCTTCAGGACGAATGCTTCCTCTTTGATCTTGATAACTTTCCCCTTCATATTTGTGGAACTTGGCTCCATTTTGGGTGAACTTTAAAGAAACTTGTTCCAAAATGTCTGTGCCTATGACGGCTCTCGAAAGTTTAGTTGCTTAGTCAGCACAACGTACCATGTTAAGGAATAACGGTCTTCATCTATGACGAAGTCATGTTCCAAAGAACCTTTTGTCAGCACTTGCGATTTATTCATCCTGGATAGAACAGTACATTTCTTAAACAACTTTTATTGATCGACAAGCTTCGAACGTACGTCGTCACGGAGGAGACTAACTGAACTAGTATCTATAAGAGCGGAAATGGTTTTTTCACCAAGTGTAATATCTCTCAGATGTAGACCTTTTTGCGGAACAACAGAACAGATTTGTACTTCAGAGTTGAATGGTCTCGCAGGTTTCGACTCTTTCTTGATGTTAGGCCAATTGTAGCTGAAATGCTTAGGGGAATAACTGCTGAAACACTTTCTAGGTATTCTTTTAAAATCTTTACTCGGATGAGTCTCAATATATTTTCTTTCAGGTTTGAAATTCTCAGTTCTCCTGTGGCGATTTTCATATCTTCCAATATTAACGAACTTATTCGATACTCAGGTTTCTTGTTTTCGAAAAGGTGGTGAGAGGCATGGTTTTGGCTTCAATGTCCTCCAGATATCCTTATATTCCTCAAGTTTCTCGGCTAACTCTACTGGCGAGTTGATACTTGGCCATTCGTCTAAGTTATATTCTTTGAATTTGACTGGAGCTCTTTTTATTTGATTTGATCAGCTATTATCAGATCTCGCAACTGGTCAAATATTTTGATATTTAGTCCATCGATCCATCCATCAAAGAATGTTTGAATTTCTTGGTAAAAGTCACTCCACGTTTTTTCAGCATTTTTCTGATGAGTGACGAACAACTGCCTGAACTTCTCTGGAGTTAATTTGAATCTTTTGAGTTACAAGATCTTCACATGATCATAATCTTTTGCCTTTTCTTCAGGTTCTTGAGCAATTAATTGTGTTATTTCTTGTAAGAATAAATCCAACAGATGTATAACCCAAAACCCTTTTGGTACGGACATCATATTAGCTTGGCGCTCGAATAATATCAAATACAGACTGATATCTTCGTTCATATCAAATTTATGTAGAAATTTATTCAATTCATTGCTCGGTGTATGAGTATTTACCATCAATGTCCCTTGACTCGACGTAATATGAGACTAGTTCTTAACTTTTACAATTCAACCACATCTTGTAGTCTCTTCTTTGCAAATTCTTTTTCTTTTCTCTTTTCAATGATATAATCATACACCAATTTGGTGTCTTCTTCGCTGTACCCTGTGCTATTTGTAATCAAATTTTTTAACATTGGTTTAGTTATTTCAGCTGTTGCTTCTAAACTTAATCTGCTGCCAGGTTAATAAAGTTCTCTTTCTTATCTTTTAACAAATAAGACATAATGCCGCGAGATAAATTTGAAATGCTGTATATATAACATCTAACTGTCTCGAAAAAAGTCTATGTAAGAATTTTTTAACTTAAATGAATGAAATTATATTTCTGGGTTTCGTTAAATCAGTCTTAATTGATTTTGCTGAAGTGAAAAAAATAATTTTTTCACAAAACTCGAAATAATTTACATTCTCAGCCAAGATATATCTTCAAATGTAATAATAATGTGCAATATCCCAAAGTACGGATAAGAATTTCAACACATTTATCATTGAATATAGAAAAGTAAATATACTGCTGTTTGTAGAAAATGCAACACCATGAAAGAATCATCAGAATCAAATGAAATTTAATGCAGAAACGACTTGTACTGATACAAATAAATGATGAAATTTTCAAAACAAAAGAAACAAATTAAGCGTCCGAAATCAGTATTTGGTGCAGCCACCATGCGCTGCAATAAGTGCTGCTATACGACGTGGCATGGAGTCAAACAGATGTTGAATATCTGCTTGAGGAAGAGAATTCCATATCGCTTGTATGCGCAACCAAAGTTCGTCTTTGGAAACTGCAGGACGCGGATCACGAGCGAGACGCCGACCAACCATATCCCACACGTGCTCAATAGGCGACATATCCGGTGAATAAGCAGGCCAAGGAAGAAGTTGCATGCGTTGTGCTGAACAGAAGTCTCGAACAGTCCGCGCAACATGTGGGCGTGCATTATCCTGCTGAAAGATAGCTCCAGGGATGCCTTGAAGGAAAGGAACGACTTCGGGCTGTAGCACTTCACGGACGTACCTGTTGCTATTGAGATTACCCTCAATTCGTATCAAATTGGATCGTCCATGATACGAAATCGCACCCCAGACCATAACTCCGGGTGTTCGACCACTATGTCGTTCAATAATACACTCAGGAAGGCAGCGTTGACCGGCATAACGTCTAACACGAACACGGCCATCATGGGTCCACAAATTGAAGCGTGATTCATCTGAAAAGACAACTTGGTGCCAATCAGCTCGCCTGTCTCTGTGCTCAAGAGCCCACTGCCGACGCAGCCGTCGATGATTCGCCGTGAGGGGAATCCTGTATAAAGGCACCCTTGCACGCAATCCACGGCGCAGCAGACGACGACGAATTGACGAAGCCGACAATTGTACACCTGTAGCAGTAGACCAACGTGCTGCCAGCTGCCTGGAGGAAGCTGTGCGATCATTCACCGCCATGCGGAGCAGGTGTCGATCATCGCGCTCTGACGTCACCTTCTGTCGTCCAGTGCCTGTTTTTCGAGTTGTTCGGTGCTCGTCGGTCCACTGCTTCCAAACTCGCATCACTGTGGAACTGTTCCGCTGCATACGAGCTGCTATTGCGCGATAGGAAAATCCTCCTTCTCGAAGGCCGATTATCCTCCCTCGTTCAAACTCCGTAAGTTGCTTGAATTTCTTATTCTTCCGTCGTGGAGGCATACTCAGGTCTCACTAAACGTTTGCCACTAACAAATAATCATAGACTTTTTTCAACGTCCCGCTACAGCACTTTATTTATACGCTTTCAGCATCAATTCAGAGGGCGCTGCGCGCGCCGCGCACGCGCGATGGCTCTGAAACTTTATTAATTTGCATAATATCCTATAATTGACATTTGCTGCGAATTTCATTTGATTCTGATGATTCCTTCATGGTGTTGCATTTTCTACAAACAGCAGTTTAATTTTCAACTCTTAAAATAAATCTTCCAAAAATATGAAAAAACAATTTTCACTAATAATTTCTTTTAAAAGAAAAATTGGAAATATATTCTTAATCGATATTTTTGGAAAATCTATCTTAAAAAACTCTCAAGTACTATTAAAAAACAGATATAATATATTTAAGGATTAATGTGAAATACAGATGTGTTTATCAAGGATAATATATTCCTAGAATTGACAAGAAAGAAATATTTATATTAACAAAAAAAAAGTATTAGCATCTTCATTCAAAGAAAGGTTTTCATAAATGGAATAAAATTATGATTACTTGAGCAAAAAGATTAATGCTCATTTAGTAATAATTCTAGTTTAATGTTTAGGGAGAGGAAAAACAGATCAACATAAAAATGATGAATTGACAACAAGTGGTTTTCTCGACTAGCAAAGCGACTCTGTTTCAACGGTTCAAGGTCAAGTATCAGAGCTTACAACTTGTGTGTTTTCGTTACTGGAGGATGAATGGGAAATAAGCCGAGACAAATTTTAAAAAATACTTTTGAGTTAGTTTTACGTAAGAAAATAAAAACACACTATGACATAAATTGAAAAATAGCAATTGAGGATACGTGACACGTAAAAAATATAAAATATATTCATATACACATTTTTTTAAAAGAACGTTTCACAATAAAGGGGTAATACTTGCCTGATTACAGCCAAAATTTCGTATTATCTCTATGTCGTTTGCGGTCTGTTAAAGGAACACATAACAGCAATGTATATCAAAATACAAATGATTCACAAAACTGCTGAAAATCCAAGTGGGCACTTCATAAATCGGGATGATTTTTTTTCGCTATAATGAATATAGAATTCTTCTTATACCAGGATTGTACCTCGATGCCGCAATCAGGTCGATTCTTATCAATTGCGATTTATTTTGCTTGATACCAAGATGGACGCCTTAAGAATCGGGACGGATCCTCAAGTCGATGCAGATTGTTTCATATACTAGGACGGAACAGAATCGGGGCGGATCTTCAAGGCGATAACGGCAGAAACTCTCTCGCAACACCAGGATGACTCTTGAAGCAATCCATATGAATCAGGTTGATTCAGATTCAGTGAGATAGCAAGGCGCGCTGAATTTTAAAAAAAATAATTAACTTTTGGATCCCGAGCGGAGCCTCCAATTGTACTCTGTAGAATTCTAACTACAGAAAATAGGTTAATGGCTCGTTTTGCAATTTGTCTAAGGGGAGTGGGGAATTCAGGATTCGATGAAGAGATTGATTTTTTAAAGACGATATTCTATTACACAGTGTGACATGCACAAATTATTTACAAAACAAAATTTAAGCTATGGGGTTCACGAATTACAGAAAATCTTGGGAGCTACTGCATCGTACGTCAAACATTATGACCGCGTCCTTGCCTTTGGCTCTCAAGGTGTGAACCCCTTTGATGAGGCTACGAAACAGAAGTCTGGTTCGCGGTGCCTTATAGAGGAGGAAGGCGTTGCAACTCTTTGTCCTACATTTAGAAAAATAAAACTCCTGATAAAAGTGAGTGCATGGATATATAAAAAAATTTTTCATATATTTTTTTTAAAATAAGAATTGAACTCAAAATTCCCGACGAAATTTCAATAATTATTTCATTAGACGTAACTGTATACTTATACACATCACAACAATTTGTTCTAAGCAAGTTTCAACTTTTATTTAACTATATATTTTTTAAAAAATTAATCATTGTACAAAATTCAGAAATTTCATATTTAATGTTTGATGAAGATATTTGTTGTTAGATATGACATTGTTGATCTTTTATAAATCAATTGACTGGATTAAAAAAGTATAAAGTAGAAACCTATTATTTGAGATTAGAAAAAAAAAAAAAAATGAAAAAAGGAGAGTAAAAAATCAACAATGAAATCGAAAGGGAAGAGTAACTGTTTATTTTTGCAGTTAAAAAGTCAGTTTCTTGTTACAACTTTTATAGTAGACAGCTTACAAATACTTGAACAATATGGTAGAACAATGTTATCCAATCGCTAAGGGAGGGGGGAGAGAAAGAAAAATTTATTGGGTTATTACTGAGCTGCTGGCCACAAATTGGGTACCCCCTCCAACTGTGAAAGTTAGAAAGAGATGACATGAAAGGGCGCTAGAGGTCTCTTACCTCTAGGAATGTTGATTGTCAAGAAGAAAACAATGTATAAATTACGGCATAGAGAGTTTTCCGCGCAGATCGTCTCACGCATGGTTACTATAAACTGGTTCCTCTCTAGGACAACGCTTTGGCGATCAACCTTTTACTAGAAAAGAGTATTTTATAGGAAAAATCGTCCACCACTGACTCTGCAGAAATCCTAATTCTACATGTTCTGCCGACGTTCGACATGCAAGGCGATTTTTGAATAATGTTTGGCGTGGAATTTACAATAACAAGTTGATCGGCCAAGTATTTTACCAGGACATGTTAACGGGTAACGATATTTAGAACTTCTGCAGGACGTAGCACCCGATTATGTTGAAAACTGCCATTGCTTCTCCTTCGGAATGTATGATTCCAACATGATAGGGCACCTTCGCACAAGACATCACAAATGAAGTAGTTCCTGGTGGGGACGTTCGAGCTACAAATAATCGGGAATGGTGGTTTCGAAGAGTAACCTCCACGTTTACCTTATCTGATTCCAAGGGACTTTTTCCTGAGGGGATAACTCATACAGCAGAGTGTATGTGACCCCTCCGACAATATTGCAGAACATTCAATGACACATTACGGATGCTTGTGCTAATATGTCATCCACTACGCTAAAACGTATGCACTGAGAAGTTCAAAAAAGGGTACATATACTGTTATTGAGATAAGAGCACTAATTCCGCAATTTTCCTCCAGATGACACTGTAAGGGGTCTCATCTAAAAGCGCATAGACACTTTACTATACCTAGACACCACCTTTATGACTATAGATGAAGCCGTTCGGAAACTAAGAAGGGGGGTGGAGGTGAAACGGATTTTAGTCGACATCCTATATATACATTGCTGGCCATTAAAATAGCAACACCAGGAATGAATGATCTGACGAATATCAAAATCACATGAAAGGAAGAAGAGGTTGGGAAATGCAAATGACTAGTATTTCAGCCCATTTACACAACGCAGGAGGGGTAAGCGACATCTGAAGCTCTGCATAGAAGAGAAGTTGTGTAGAAGATTTCTCATTCGGAAAGCACTTTGTATGATCGGAGTTTCCTCAGAAATCGTGTTATGCCTTGAATAAGAAGAAATGCTTACCAGCAAGTGTCAGAATTCGATTGAGGCAGGATCGTTGCCTATCGAATGAATGGATTATCGTTCCGCGTATTGACCGTCGCACTGGTCGAAATCCAACCACTGTCCTACGAATACGCAATCAATGGGTTGCTGAAGATCATACTGAACAGTCTGCTGGATCTTCAAGCCCTCCCATGACTAACGCCCGAAAGGACAGACATATTGCAAGGTCGGCCTTTCAAAACCATACAGCCATATCACGGACCATTAGTCAGGAAATGGGCATGTTTGTAGCACGCCCAGTATCCGCTCGTACCGTGCGGCGATGTTTGCAGCAGCGTAGACCGACATCATGGTGACCATTACTTCAGCTTCCCTTGACGAAGCTACGTAGAGAGAGACGGCGACATTGGTGCACCGAACAACAAAGCTGGATACAGGAGTGATACAATGTCGTTTTCTCAAACGAGTCCCGTTTCTGCGTACAGTATTCTGATGACCGTAAGCGTATCTAGCGGCTCCGAGGACGCCCGCTTGCATTCGATATCGGCATAGGAGCCATGCACCTGGTGTGATGATTTGGGCAGCCCTCGGGTACACGACACATACATCTCTAGTTCGGATCGACAGTAATTTGAATGTAGATCAGTATATTTCTGACATCTTACGTCCAGTGGTTGTGTCCTATCTTCGAAGCCTACCAAACGCCATCTTCCAACAAGATATCGCAAGACCACATGTTGCACATCGCGGTCTAACCTTCCTCGATACACAGGGTATTCGACTGTTGCCCTGGCCCGCCACCCCTCTCCAGCTAATACGATTGATGAAGTGGGGCATAGACGTGAAACAGCCTGGAATAAGTTGCCCGTTTCTGTCATCCAAGCCCAGCTCGACTTCATGCATAACCGGGTAAGGACCGTTTCAGTTGCCAGGGGTGGCAGCTGTTTCTACTAATTTTGCACTCCTGTAAACCCCAAAACTGCTGTAAAATTTAATCATTTTGTTTCCATGCCATACAGTTTACTTTAAAAAAATATCTTTTTTATATTTGCTTTCCTTCACGGTGTTGCAATTTTAATGGCTAACAGTATATATATATATTTGTGTGTGTGTGTGATAAATTCGTTATACACTTCTTTTTTTTTAAAAAAAATTAAAGGTCTTAATGCTAATCCTTTTAAATTTAAACTACAGTAATTTCCACGTTTAACTTCTACTCTATGAACGTGTCTCGAGAAACTAACAGTTAACTTTATCCGAGTCCCTCTTTATCTACTGAATTAACCAAAATTAAGAAAAAAATTCCATTTATCCGTTTCTTAGAATAGAAAAACTCGATTAAGTCTAACAATGTTATTTATCTTTTGACACTGATTGCATAAGCCACGCTAATCTACCAGAAACTTAGTCATGGTGTGGTCTATGTTTCTAAATTATTAAATTGCTTCAACATTCCTAAACGAAAATGTTGATAAAATAAACAAGTTTGATTCAGCAATGATTGACTGCAACTTTTCACCCTAATTGAACAATAAAACATTGAAACACATAAAATAAAATTCTCGAGAAGATTATCACATAAATACAGGTGGTTATCAAAATAATAGAAACACCACAAAAGAATATAAAAACCTTCAAGTCGTGCAGCAACATTTGGCCCGTAAAAACGCCTGAATACTTCTGGGAATAGAGTTGTAAAAATCATGTATTGTGTTTAAAAGAATACTGTAACATTCTTCATGAAGATATCGGGAAAATTCAAAAAGAGAGGATGGTGGTGGAGAACGACTGAGTATTCGGCTTTTTAAAGTATACAAGAGTGGCTCAATAATATTGAGGTTCGGGGATTGAGACGGTTAGGTGAGATGTGTGACTTCATCGCCATGTTCTTCAAACCATGTCTGAACAGGTCTATCTGTATTGATTGGACAATTATCATCTTGGAAAATGGTATCTCCTGATGGGAATAATGTTTGCGCAATGGGTTTCCCCTTGTTGTTCAAAATGTCAATATAATCCATTGCTTTTACTCAGTCTTCTAGGGTTACGATAGGGTCTGAAAAAAAAATCACGAAATTTCTGCTGAAATCATTACCGAGCTGCCTCTATTTATCACATTAGAAACAAGGCAATTTGGATAATACACTTATGCAGGCATTCCTCAGATTTAAACATGTTCGTTTGTGGGAAACAATGTAGATGATGATTTTTCTGACCATATTTCTTTCTTCCATGCATCTTTTCACCAGTCTTTATGATCGTGACACCTGGCTGGCTGAAATGTCCCTATATTTCATTGAAATTATTCGGCTTTGTATTTAATGTAAGTCTTAAATTTATTTTACCTATCCATATAAAATTAGTTTAGAAAAGAATTGTTTGTAATTATTCTAACTTAATGGTTTTTCAAATATTAACAGTATATTTTCAATAAACTTGCTAGTAATTATTTCACAATTTAAGGGTGTGTTTTTTTATACTAAATAAATCAATCTAAATTTATAGTCGGAATACATTATTTTATTTAACTAAGTTGTTAGAAAAAGAATGCATACAGGAAAAAAATTAACTTGAGCTGTTACAATATAAAAAATAAACTTGTTGAATATTAAACAAGGTTGTTAGACTTTAAAGAAGTGAACTTTTCGAAAAAGCTAAATATGTATGTGTGCATGTTAAAGGAAAAATAATTCAAGAAGTAGTCATTAAATAATTATTACAGTAAAAAAGAGTTGTAATAAAATCATTTTAAAAATAAATCTACTAAATATTTTTTAGAATTTAATATTCAAAAGAAGTTTAACTCGTTTTCCTATTCAGATAATATAGTTATAATATTTGTTAGAAACGAAATATGTGTGTAAAAATTTCTAACTTGATATTTTCAAATATTAATGGTAAAAATAATTTTTTCCCCAATAAACTTACTGATGATCAAATTTAATTATTTTATAATTTAAGGTTTTTTTATACGGGTTCGATTCCCAGAGTATCAAAATTATTATAGTGTTTAATATCTTCTTTTTTTCACAGTTTTAATAAGTGTTTATTTTAGTAATTAAAAACTTATATTTTAATTCACAATTTATGAACAAAAAAAGCTGTATAGTATTTTTAAATTTATATTATTCCTTTGGACATATATTAAAAAAGGTTTCATCTTTTTTTTTCATACTCAAAGGGGAGGGGAACACCACCTGTCGAAACAGGTAGGTAAGTTCGTTAAATACACATCGGCAATCTTACGCCTTCCTCCACCACTTTATCTCCACCACCACCACCACTATGTTGAACCCCCATTTATATACTACTAACAGACCTCTCTCTTGTCCACTGGTCTCAACATCTCCTCGCAGTAAAATCATAATGGCCTAGGTGAAGAGCTACTCGCCGAGCTGACCACCCGGTTTCCATCATCCCTATGATTCTTTCCCTCTCCGACAGCTGCTCATATTGTCTCCGATGGCATCTCTAGTTAAAAGTGTCCCTCTGCAACAGCTTAAATACACGCAAACAGGCTCTGCTTACCTGTTTCATAATCCAAGGAGAACGAAGTTCATCGCCTTCTGTTGGCATTACGCATTGCGTAATCACGCTGCAATTCTAATCCTTCACATATCTGCCTGATGCATACCTTCATGCGTAGTTTCGTAATAATTCCACTCTTACTTCTTAGTGCGCAAATTTTTATGGCAATGAGTATATACCCTACCAATGCGATTTGCAATTGAAGTAATCTACAATGTATCAGCTACTAAGAGTTTCGGAGTTCATTTATTCTGGTTACGGAATGCACGACACTCAGAGTATACTTTTGCTGGACGCAACCAAGGCCTTTGATTAAATTTCTCACGATGGCTTAATATCCAAATTCATATGAATATGATTCTTGGCACCTTTAATCAAAATTATCAATAATTATCTTGCTCCTAGTTCCTTCAGTGTTCGAGTAGCGAACGTTGTCTTCATCCCTCGACCAAACCGGAGTGGTATCCAGCAAATATCACTTCCATATCCTCTCTTCTTCAATCTTCACGTCAACGATACTGCGCTAAATGTCACATTTCGGAGTTGTGCGCTATCAGTAAAGGCAACCTGCCCTCTCAAACTAGGGAAGGGGTCGGCAGACCGCGACTCGTAAGCCGCATATATTTCTTTCCATAGGTGTTTGCGGCTCTTCAGATTTCTGTTTCTATGAATTGTAACTATAACTTTGTTTGCGCGATGGGCAAGCAAACTTGAGTGAATTGAAATGAAACACGTGCACTAGCGTTTTAGAAGTATTTTTAGTTCAAAATAGGTTTTAGAATAATGAGATTTACTAAATATATTCCTGGAATCCTTTTCAAAATTCAAACTACTGTTGAAGAAGAGGAAGATGCCTTGTGGAGAATTTATATGTAAGCATCCATTAACAGCCAAGATAGGTGGCACTAGCACTTTACGGCAATCCTGTGACTCCTACTGGACTATGAAGGAGTATTTGAGATGTTTTTTAAATGGCAAGATCGTACTGTAACTGGCTGTAAGAAAAAATTACTTTGAGAGGAGATAATAAATTAAAATGAATGTTTAGTCATTAATATAAATCAACATCAATAAACTACGATGATAGTTCAAAAAATACTTTTATTTGAAGACAGATGCATCATTAAGGTAAATTGTTGTTACCATTGGGTGCTGCCATGTGTTAAACGGAGACAAAACAAATGTGACATTAATTCATAAGTGAGTTTTGATTGCTGCCGCGTCGAGGTGTCGACGACATCTTACGTAGAGAAGTCATCATCGGTGAGACCTGGATTCCTCATTATGTATTCGAAATCAACCAAAAATTATGGAAAAATTATGTCGAAGAATTTCTGAGACACGAAAGGCGTTATGATTACGAGTACGAGTAACTGAGACTTTCTCATGTCTAGTGAACAAAACATTTTCGAGTACCATCTTTTGGTATTCCTAAGAGCTTATTGAACGACCCTCGCACTACCAATTAGAGAAGGATACAGCCTCGACATTATGGTGCAATCGACCTGCAACCGGAACCAAGTGATAATTTTGCCTGTCCTCTAGTAGCTGATTGGATTTCACATTCTGATTGATTAAGAAAGAATAAGAAAATTGGAAAGAAGAATATTTTGTTTGCCTTATCTTGGATTTGAAAATAATTTACCATAATGAGTACTGAATAGTTCAGCTTTAGGCTTACGCTGATGATATTGATATCATTGCTAGAAGTATCCTAGCCTTGAGAGAAGCATTCTCCTTTTTAGAGATTGCTGCAAATCGAATAGTATTGCAAATAAAGGAGCCTAAAACTAAATATACGCCCGTGATCAAAACGCCATGGAGCGATACACTCAATTATTTAAAAATTGGCCCTCATGAGTTTGAAAATGTGCCATGTTTTAATCACCTTGGATCTCTGGTTAACGTCAAAAAGGACATTATGGCTGAGATCCAAAATCGAATTTCACTGGCTGACAAAACGGTCTTTGGACTCCACTTTTTACCAAGGTCCCGTTTTCTCTTCAGGAAGACAAAGCTTTTTATTTATAAAACTCTCATTAGGCCGTTCCTAATGTATGGCTCGGAAACTTGGTCTCTAACTAAAAATGGAGAATATAAAATTGCAGTTTTTTAGAAAAAGGTTCTCAAAAGCATTCTCGGTGGCATCAGAGAAAATGGCTTTTGGCCAAGATGTTTTAATTCTGAAATTTATAGAATTTTTAATGAGCCTGATATCACTAAATGTGTTAAAGTGAAACGAATGAACCGCTTCTCATATTGTTAGAATAGATGGAAAAAAAATTCTTTACAGAAGATTTTTGTTGCAAAGCCCTTTAGTAGTCGGAAAAGAGGATAACCAAAATTACAGTGGCTTGATTATGCTGAATCGAATTTTAAGAGTATGGGAGAGGAGTTGGCAGGACTAAGGCAAAAGACAGGTTATCTTACAGTAATCTTCAAATAAGGTCTTATCCAACCCTGGGCTGCTGAGTCAAATATGATGATAATGAGTACGGAGGAAAGATCTTAAAATTAATTCAATAAAAAGAATAATTATTCATAATTCAGTCAGTAAATTAATTTACAAGATTGAAGATGAGCTTGGCATAAATACTGATTGTAACCTAGACGTAATTAAAGATTTAATTACTTCCCTGTTCTTTATGGGACAAAGCAACATTGGAAGATTTAGATAAATTTATTGCAGCTCTAACCAATCCAGATTATTTAGGGGCTGAAATTGAACTTTCATAAGAGATTTCACTAAAATTCATAGTATTCAATGAATCGATTGTACTCTAAGGGTTACGACTTTAATAATAAAACAAAAATTATGAAAAAAATAAATAAATAAAAGAAATGCCTTTGTCTACGAAAATAGTGCAAGACAGTATTGCCACAATGTTTTCGGAAATAACAGAAGAGAAAGTCGAAGATATTTAGCTGGCACCCGCATTATCATTTTTAAATGATGAGTTATGTGGTATTACTGAAACTGCTCAAGTATCTCTCAAAGGTTTCAGAGAAAAACTAATAGGACTTCTGTTACTCAAAAGACATGGTTAAACGCACCCTCTGTTAGAGGCCGCTGCTAGTACAGATTTTGTCACAGATCATCGAAACACGACAATGTCGACGTGTATACGTTTTTCTATTAAATTTGTTCGTTAATTAAATTAATTTGTAGATTTGTTACGGCGATATATCTTTGGTGGAGAACTACGACACATGACGTTGAACCACCATATCGATTATTGATGACCTAAAACAGGACAAACACGTAGAAAAGATATTATGAATGCTATAGAAACGAATCTGGGCATACCGATGTCAATATCAATAAAATAATTTTCATTGCTACTTTTGGAGCTAAAAGTATGACAGGAGTAACTAAAGGAGCTGTTTCAATTCTAAAGAAGAAAAAAATTGACCATGAAATTCTCACTTTCCACAGTGTTATATATCAAAAAGCGTTTTGCGCCCAAACATTTTCCGAAAAAATGGTTGCAGTAATTTTTATCGTTATCAAAATAACTAACAGATTTTTGGCCAAAACATTTTATCATCGCCAATTTAAAGTATTCATGGTCGAAATAATAGTGAGTAAGCAGATTTACTTCTGCACAGTAAGGTTTGCTGTCTTTCCTGAGTAAACGTTCTGAAACGCTTTGCATCATGTAAAAAAGATAAAATTGTTCCAAAGCGAAAAAAGTATAAACATCAAGAATTGAAGAAGAAACGTGTTTACAAAAATCCTATTTCATGGTTGATATAACTTCTCATCTTAATGCATTCAATGTATTGTTGCAAGGAAAAGGAAATGTATATACATTAATAATGCATATACATTATTGAAAAAATTAGAGTACTTTGAAAATAAACTATAGCTTCTCACCGAAGATACAGAGAAAAAGGAGAATTACATCACTTCAAGCATTTAAAACAGTATTGCTACATTGAAGAAGCGCTTGTTTTGATATGGATTATTTCATCACAGTAATAAGAAAAACGAAGAACAATTTTAGAGAACGTTTTCAAGAATTCAGAGTAAATAAAGCTACACTATCTCTCACTGTACGGCCTCTCAAAATAAAAATCAGCAAACTCAATTTGGCACCATTCGACATAGATACTGCTTCACTTCATACACAATCAACAGATTTTTTTTTTTTAAAAAAAAAAAGGAATTGTGGAGCAACAAATTTCAGATCTGACCAATACTTGAAAGAGCTCGAAAAAGAGAAATCCGGTTTAATTTTTTGGAACAAGGAAATAGCTATGTGACGTAATGATGAAGTTTAATGGCGCAAGAGTCAGACGTAGCCATGCTGCGCCGAACAGGTTAACTGTGATCTAGATGTTTGAACGAGTGATAGTATTTGTAACGGCTCAAAAGCCAGCAATGCCCATGCGGCGCCAAACAAAGTGAGCAAGAGCAAAGCTAATAAAGTGTAAAACTGTGATCTAGACGTGTGAAAAAAAATAGAAAAAGGTAAAATTTTTGTTGAAAAGATGGATGGACGATAATAAAGAAGGATTGCTAGAATATACCAGGGGCGCATCACCTGTTTTTACCAAAGAGAGTAAATCCCAAGGGAAAGAAAAAGATCACCAGGATGCCCGCACCGACCAAAAGGAGGCACATGGGATAGCTATGAAACAACTGCCTAAAATTGAAATTATAATATTTGATACATGGAATAGTTTGTATGAAACACATGAAGCGATAAAAATAAAAACTAGTATTTGCTGTTCTCACGATCTTTGGTTCTCGAACAAACATCTCATGCGAACAAAGATTTTCTTCCATGAATCAAATAAAGAATAAGTCGAGAAGCAATTTAACAAACGATAATTTACAATCATGCCTATGTTTGAAAAAGACTAATTATTTGCCACACATAACAAAACTTTCAAAAGTGATGCAAGATCATTGTAAGCTTTAAATGAAAAATCGTTATCCCTTTTTAAAAATCTATAAATACCTAAATATGCATACATGGACATACCCAGTATCTTGATCAGTGGGATCTAAAGCAGTATTCCTTCAAAATGGGATACTTAATTCAAAAACAACCAATGGCAATATTATATGAAAATGAAATAGGTTACATATTCGGCTAATAAAGCTCAGAACATTTATATGTAACAACAACCAATGCCAATTTTAATTATTAGTGAAACATGATACATAAGAATAAAGTACTTTCGGTTTTATTAGTTCTGAAATTATTTCAAGTCAGATTCCTAGCATTATGATATTAGTTGTCTCTTAACACGAACAATATAAAATGCCACAAGGTGATTATTTCTGGGTTAAATGAAACAGGAACAGGGGTTAAAGAGAAAGACCAAGATGCCAATGAGACCACGAAAGGAAATAATAGTGGCTAATGGGCTTCGTTCCGAGCAGGAGCGTTGCACTAAATTAGTGGCAGCCTGGAGAAACGAGTAACTATTACAAAGTTCGTGGCTACCTTCTTCACAAAGACAAAATACTCGTGTAAAGTATTTGGCAATAAGTGGTGCCTATATGTAGGCGAAATGAGGTATTGCGATCGATTTTGTGAGTTATACCTCTTTTTTCTTACCTCGCTCTCCTCTCTTCTCTCACATGGGACCCAAAAAGTCGCTAGAAAGAATTAAATTTTCAGTTTTTTTGGAATGTCTAAGAACAGACGTCAACAAATTTTGTGAGTTATACTACGAATGTTTACTCACGAGAGCAGTAATGACGAGTAATAGAGAGCCAATTACATCTGTGATGAGATCTGAATTGCTGTCTCAGGTAGTAAATGTGGTCGGTTAGATCCTCCGAGTTCGAGAGAACAAACATATATTTTATGTTTAGTGGATTAACATATTAAGTGGGGCGAAGGGGAAATTAAGGCCGCTTTAGCACTAAGTCTCGCTAGTTTTAATGCGGTTTTATTCAGAATTTTCTCGAGGATGAGATCATGTTATATCGCGTCAGACAACGGTAGAAACTTTAAAGCGGAGTTAGCAAAGGAATTTGAAACAAGAATTAGGAGTTGTTCAATGTTCCCTACTCCTGCATATCTACAATCTAATAGGTTCGAGGAACGGTTTAATAGAATTCTGAAAAGCATGTTACGTAATGTAATCAGAGAAGAGGGTAGGGGTAGCATTTGCAAAATCCGTGTGGGTTAACAGAGAAATATCTCATGCAACCACGGAGTGAGTGATGGTGAAGTTCAATGGTGCAAGGGCCAGATGTGCCAAACAAGGTGCAACTGGAATCTGGATGTTTGAAAAATAGATCCCTATTGTTTCAGTGTATCTATTGCATATCGAAGGAAGATAGAGCATCATGATCAGAAATTAGTAGATTTAAATTTAATAGAACCATGTAAATCTGAAATTGCTCTTCCAATAGTTTATAAGACTAAAAAGGATTCTACGGTAAGAATGTGCATTGATTTTCGGGTATTAAATGCTGTCATAAAAATACCTGCTTTTCTATGAAAGACATGCAAGAGTTAATTTTCATTCCCGGATCAATTCGCCGGCTAATCAGTTTAGATGTCTATAAGGGGTATTGACAAATCAAAATGGACGATGACAATAAGTCTTTAACAGCATTTATCGCTCATAATGCGGTGTATCTGTGGAAAACTAGGAATTTTGGACTTGCGGGAGCATTCTGAACATTTAGCGTGAAGTGATCAGTGCACTCAAATCCCATTCTGAATACGCCCAAGTTTAGTTTAGTTTTTATTAACGTCGCACTAGAAGCAACACGAGGGCTATTGGCGACGGACCTCGTAATTTTGAGCCTCGGTCAAGTGACGTTGAATACGCCCAAGCCTACATGAATGATGTAGCAACCTTTTCCAAAACTTTCGGAGACCATCTGACCCCCTCGAGGTTAATTTCGACAGCTTTAGATAAATTAGGATTTTTCGGTAGGGTCGACAAGTGGACTTTCACTGGAGATAAAATAAAATATTTGAAGCTTGTAATAGTTGGACGAAAACATGGGCCAGATGAAGAAAAAGTAGCTGCGACAGGAAAATTAGCCAGGCCTATCACAAAGAAAGAGATTAGATAAGTACTGGGGTTAATGGGCTTTATAGAACTTATATTCTTAATTTCGGCTCCACTCTGATTAATATAAGAAAAATAAACCAAATAACTAAAAAGGTCTCGTGGGGGGTTGGAGCAATCTTTATTTGATAACTGAAAGAGCTTTTTTGCGACGCGACTAGTTTGGCCACCTTAATGTTGATCTTCCCTTTTTAAGTACATCGTGATATATCAGATTAGGGCGTAGGAAGTTGTCTAATGCAATAAGACTTTGAAGGAAACCACAAACGATAGCTATTGCTAGTCAAAAGTTAAACTATTCAAAAGAAATAGGCTAGTATTAAAAAAGAGGCATGAGTGGTGGTGTTCGGGTTGAACAAATTTGATAAATGGTTATATGGAAATCGAGTAGAAATTATTTAGGCCATAATGCTTTGAAATACTTGAGCCAAAAAGCCCCAAGTTAGCTCCTTGGGCTTTAGTATTGCAAAGATGAAATAATTTCATCAGACACAGGCCAGGTGATCAGCATAGAAATGCTGATGTATTATTTAGATTAAACTAAGAATTCTTTCAATTATATGTGTATGTAATTTTTTTTGAATCCCATTACACAGTTTAAGTTTTGGGAACATAGTCACTTGTTTCAGTCGTAAGAACAATTTTCGAACATTAGACTTATATTTTTAAAGTAAATATAAAAAAATTAAGAAAAACTTTCAAGGGAACAATCCCGTTCACAGCAAAGTTCGTGATTGTTGCATTTCAGATTTGTCTATGAACTATATATTTATTGTAAGATGTTCTATTTATTCAGTGCCAATTATTTCTTCTAAGAGTTATTTTGTATTTATGTTAGTTTTAGGTTGCGATAAAACCAGCCATAAGGAGCAAATTTTAATTTCAGGTGAAGCTCATAAGGATCTGATACCCCATATCTGGCAACAGTAGAGCTGTGTTATGTTTAGGCAGTAAAGTGCACTGAGCCCTTAAGGGGTAAGTGGGAACACATTCCATTCGAACATGAAAATAAGGGTGAATGGACGATTGTAGTGACCTTTTATATAGTGAATTTCCATGTTCGTTTGTGTGCATTTTGTCGTCCCTTAGCAAACAATTTTAAATAAATTATTACTACTAAATCATGGAGTGCTTTTATTTATCCAGAAACACATTATCTTACCAATTTCTTCCAAATCTCCAATGCTAAAAGCGGTTGAATCGAACCCAATACTTTACATACAGTTTCAATAATGTAAAAAAGTTTTTAATGTATTAAATACTATAAATATGCTCAGTTTATTTAAAGCAGAAAAAGTCATTTATCTACACAGCTTAACAGAAAATTATCAGGGTGATCTTACTAAAACATACTAAACATTTAAAATATTTTATTTTTTTAAAAAAATAAGTATCTACAATGTAAAATTAAGAAATAAATTAAAATTATTTTAACAACTCGGTTAAATTTGTCTCAACAGCTAAATTAATAATTAGAAATGGATTTATTAATGTATTAAAACATGCTACATACACTTTCATTTGGCTACAATTACATAAAGTGCTTTATTGAAATGTTAATATCTTGTCCTTTTCCAATGTGTAGGCACCTCCCATCATTCAGCTGCCTTTAGCAAAAAAGTAAAATAATTTTTATAACACCAATTATCATCTGTTAAACATTATGTCATGGCTAGAATGATTTTAAAGAGCTATTTTTATTGTTTTTCCAATTAGATTATTGACAAAGTTATAAAGGCACATACAGTTTGCATTTACATACTTCTATAAATCTGCAGGATTTTAGTGTTGGAAGAACAAATAAATTTCTTTCTATTTAGAAATGCAAGAAAATTTATAGAAATAGTTAATTTTGAGGAAGCTGATTATAAGATATTATATTTGGTTACATTCTATGTAGTCAGGGAAGAGGACTGATTAAATAATGTACCAATTTTTCAAGTATAAATTTCAAAACTCAATAGATTTAGCTCTATAAATTAAGTATTAATAACAAGGAATGAACTTCTCTTCTTATCTACTAAAATGAAGATTATGGTCCTTCCATAAGAATCAAATTGAAAATTAGTGAGAATTTTTGCAGTCTAATATGCAAACGTACAAGACATACAATATCCAATCACAGAAAGTTTACCAAAAAAGGGGGAAACACACACACACACAACAAAATTGTTTTCTCAGCATTTTAAGAAAGGCTGTTTCCTCAAGTCCATCACTTCAAAAAAAATTCACAGCAACGAACTCCAAGTATTACTTCATTAGCTAAGTGAAAATAATTCATTAAAGATAAAGAATAGGGAGAAATAATAAAACAAGCTTTAAAGCAAAAGAAAAGATGCAAGAAAGTGTGAACTTTAGTTCACACTTTCTTGCGAACAGTGAGAAAGAATTTCTGAAATAATGTATAGAAAGAATAATTGAAAGAACCATTTTCTGTAAATGATATTGCTTTGAAAAAAGAAGCAAACTATTCCAAAAGTATCAGGTGTGATACATGTCTGCCTTTAATTTATTCCAATCATATACAGCAAGCAAAACCTTAAAGATTTAAGAAAAATGCATTTAGTTAAATCTCTACTAAAAATGAAATAATTAAGATCTTAACTGATCATTGGAATTTATACTTTATTAACAATTTTTTTCAACATGAGATCTCAAAATAGAAGTATGACTTCATGCCTCCCATTTTATATATCCTATATTTAACTAGAATTATTTTCAATATCTTGCAGTAGCATGTATTACTTCCGAAATCCAATTCCTAAGCTTCAACATAATTTAATGGTAAATTACTTAGTTGAATTTCAGGGTTGCTGAGAGAACTCATAGGTCTTGATAGTGATTGTAATATTGAACTTTAGATACAGTAGAAGAAAATGATAAAAAGTAACTTGATGAGTATTTGTGAGCTCCTAACCAGTAATTTGAAGCAGCTCATATCTGGAATCTTTATGACCATATTAAATAGACTCAATCCTAAATAAATCAAGTTTAAATCAAGAAAGCAGAAAATTAAGGTAACAAATTCCACATTTGGGGTTATAGTCTTTGAAAATGCTCAATATCTGAAATTTTATCTTGAAGCATTTTTAAATATTTCTCAAGAAAATCTTATATATATAATAGAAGTAATGAATAATACACTTTTTTAATGAAACAAAAAATTTATTTAAAATTTTGAGTATTTAAATGTACAGAATATCATGAGCTACATTGTTAAATAATTTAATTTCATTATTATTCAAAGTAGCTGCCATGGTTTACCAATGATATCACATTTCATTACATCAAAGAAAGTAATACATTTTATGAATATACATTTTATGTGCTATGATTTTCAGATGTAAATGTACAAGATTACGTCTTTCATTCCAAGTTGAATGACATTTCCACAAAGAACTTCAATTACACCAGCACATTTAATGTCACTAGCTGCCAATACAACAGAAAAAAAAATTTAATAGAAGAGAGAGAGAGAAACCATTAATAAATAACAAACTGATAAACAGTTTGATTATCAGCAACATGTTATTATTAATATCCAATCAATTTAAAAATCAAAAGAAATGGAAAAATTACATAATATACTGACCATTTAATTTATTAAGTATTTAATCATCAAATGTAATTTGTCTATGTCCTTGATTCTTCATCATTCTCCTAGTGTTTTTGTAACGAGCATTCTCAGCATATTTTGCTTTTAGTTCATCTTCTTTTTCCTGTTTCCATTTCTGTGGCAAATTTGAAAAGTAAATGCTTCAAAATTAATCTCTATATTTACAACATGAAATAATACAAGTTAGAATTTTCCTTGAAATAGCACACAATTTCAAACTCTAAAATTAAATGATAAAATACACGAATTGCAGAGATTATTTTTTTGATATCTTGGCATCATAAATAAAACAAAGTATCAGAGCATGCGAAACAATTCAATTTAAAAATCATATAAAAACGAAAGCATCAAAAATTTGAAATACATCTAGAAATATGAAATTGTTATGCAAATATTAAAATTTTGAATTAGAAAGGAATGACATTAATAATTTTTAAAATCATGTTTTAATAACTTATTAACATAGTGAAATGCAAAATTTATATGATATATATATATATATATAAAATTATTAAATAATACATAAATCAAGAAACATAGAAAAAATGAAAGTTCAAATTCTTTTCCTCTGTGAGAAAAAGCAAGAATAATAACAGGAAGCATTAAAATTTTAATTTATTTTTAAAAAAAACTAACATATACTCCGGAAAGTAAAAATAAAACATTAATATTCTCTATTAAAACATAAAATAATGAAAAATATTATTCCTTTGGGAACATACATTAGAAATGAAAAATAAATTTTATTCCAAAAACATTTCTCGTATTTTTTATGTTGAAAGCATTTAAATATATTCTCGGACAACTGTTTCAGAATTTTTTTCAAGAAATTTTTAAGCATCAATCTTCTCTTAAAACATATCTTAATGATGTAAATAATGCAGTGTAATATAATTATTGCACAGTTTTATTTTTTACAAGTATCTGTTCAAACATTTTAATATAACATGCAATAAAATATTTCATATTTTTAAAAACTTTCCTCAAATTAGGAGATACATCAGTTTTATTTTACATGATTGTCCATTAGTAGAAGTTGTGCTCAAATTTTTGATTATTCCAGTTGAATGCTGGTTGTTAGATTACATGCATTTGGCGACTGAAAACATTCACAAATTAATCTGACCAATTCATAATAAATTTTTACTGTAAAGAATAATTTTGTAATAAAAGAATTTACTCATTCTGGAAAGTTAAGGAAAAAAAAACATACCAGAAAGAAACTTAAATGTAGTTAATTTATTTGCTCTGGATAACGTACAATTACTTCTATACTTCACTATACCCTTTGACATAACAAAGAAAAGAGTTCCTCTGATTTAATTAAAGTAATCTAATAATGCAAAATATTTGTTTAAAATTACATTAATTGTCCTAGGGAACTACTTTTATGACAGTTTTGAGTAATTTATTTACAAGTTCAGATATACATTCTAATCAACAGAGCGTAAACTTCGCTACTTGTGATTCATAGAAAGACAGTCAATGAACATCTTCAATCATGAGATAAGAAAAGTTAAAAAGGAAAATTATGGAACACTTTGTTTTAACTTACAAGAAAGTTCTCTTTGATCCAAAGATTTCGTTCAAAACATTCTTCTTTTTCATCATCAGGAATAGCATCCCACTGAGTTAATGAACATTGCAAATGTTTTCTAATCAGATACAATTTTTCTTCTTCTCCATATTCTTGTTTTAGGATAATAAATTTCCAATACCATCGCATATTCCAAAAGATATATTTTGTAATTGTGTATGGAAGACATATCAACTGTACCCATAATACATCAAGAATGGTTGGTTTTGAATAACCTCCCCTTTTGGTAAAAAAAAACAAACAAATCAAGTATATTTAATAACAATCACACTTACACAATATTTTAGCCCTTGATGATTAAAAACAACATAATACTTTGCAAATGTAATAATAGTACTATGACCCCTAAATTAAAGGATAATTTAGAAATTAAATTAACCAGGTAACAAAATGTCATCAATAATTTCATTTGCAGCAGTAAACTAAACTATTTGAGTAAAGAATGATATAGTACATGCAAATAATCTAAACTTAGATACACTGTCACCCTTAGATTCCTTGATTTATCAGACACCATTAGAAAACATTTTATCAAAAAATTCATCAAAAGATATTTTTTGCTCATATTATTGAAGAAAATTCAAACAGATTCAAAGAGCATTAATTTAAAAAAAATCAACCTCAGTGTACACAAATTTTTTTTCCAAAACAAAATATACAAAATTCAAGGACTATTTAGAGATCCTAAAATTTTATGCTTAAAATAAGATATATAGGAAAACTGAATATTAGAAGAAGTATGTTGCTTAATATAGAATCAATGTAATAATTAAAATATTGCTTTGGAAAAGATATTGATTAAAATATTTGTTGTTAAAAGAGGTAAATCTATATTGACATATAAATAACACTGAACTATTTTTGAAACTGCAAAATTAAAGACTGAATTTTCTCAGTCACTTAAACTTATGTTGGTAAATTTTCCTCACAAAATGAAAAACATTTAATTTAGTTTATTTTAAAAATACCTAATATCCATCCTTTCTTCTAAGATTTTTTTCAATATTGCTTCTGCTTCCTCTTTCACTTGTTCCTGAAATTTTCAGAATATAAAATGTAAGAAATTTAAAATAGATAACATCTTAAGTAATCAATATTTATTAAAGTAATTTGAGAAGGTAAAAAAATTGGCTTGGTCGGTTTTATTAACGTCACACTAGAAGCAACATGAGGGCTATTGATGATGGACTTTCATAATTTTGAATCTGTAAAAAGATTGGATTTGAAGCAAAGAAAATTATTTTAAAATATATATGAATGAGATCATACACAAATTGCATACAATATTTTAGAAATTTCACACAATTAAAATTATTGAACACAAAAATAAAGACTTTTCAACTCTAACTGTTCAATCATAAATATATAAAATATTGCATTAAAAATAATTTTAAAACATGTAATCTTCTAACTTGTAAGGTGTACAGACTAAATCTATCATAACAAACATCTATTTCATTGAATTATAAAATACATTAATCTTAGCTATTTAGTATTATAAATTTTGAATTCTAAGAATAAAAAATTAATATTCAATTATAAAGGATGATAATTAAAGAAATGCTTATATTCTGGAAATAAAAGAAAATATATGAATGTTACTGAGGTGTCATTTTATTAAAAAGGTACAACTTAGGGAAAGTCATTGAAAGATATTAAAAGAACTATTTTAATTTCAGAAGCAGAATATGACTCAAGAAACATATGAATCAAAATGCAATAAAATTAAATAAAATAAAATTTAACTCTAAATGTCTGTTTAGGTCTTAAAATACTACTAAGCAGAGTAACTTTAGCTTAAATGCTAATGATGTACAGTTTATAGTAATTTATCTTATGAAAAAGTGTCAGTGAAAACAATTAGCAATTTGCCTTATACTGTTACATTATAATATAATTAAGTGTAATATATATTTGCAACATAACATACACATAATTCCATTTCAACAATATACAAAAACTTTTCCTAATACAAGTATTTCACAATAATTATTTCTTTAAAAAAGAGCAGATATATTTTTTCAAATTTTCACATTATATAAGTGTTTAACTTACTTTAGATCTCTTGTCACGTTTCTTATTCAAGGCTAATAAATTTTCTTGCTTTGCAATCTCCATAGCCTAGATGAATTTTTAAATAAGATGAAGTTAATCTTTTGAAGTTAAAAAAAATTATAAAGAACTAATAATTACAATTTGGAATTTTTTTCTAAATTTTAAAACGTTTAATTTTAAAAAGTCAAACAAAAATAATTAGGAGAAATACATGAACTTTCAATTCATAATATAGATATATTCATTTTGCACATTAGAAATTGTGAAGAATGCACAAAATTATAACAAATGTTAGAAGAAAACAAGACAATTTTCTATATCATATAAAGTACAAGATAAAATACTTCTGAAAATTCAATGATTTACAATACAATCTAACTATGGCATAGTTTAGACTGAAAATACAATATGTGTTACAAATTATAAATAATACTTTTGTAGCATGTATTTAAAATCATTTAATTTTAAGGTATACGAACATGTTGAAATGGTCAATTTTCGAAAAAAATCACATTTTCAGTTTTTTGTTTTCATGTAGCATTTTTGAAAATTTTCTAAAATTTCTTCAAAATTCTCTATAAATTTGCTAATTTTGTGAAACTTAAGTAATTTATTGCAAATATCAGTTTAACATACCTTATTTACATTGAAACTGAAGTTAAAAAGGGTATAAATTTTTCTCTAAATAATGTTTTTAAAAAAAAGTACTCCGAACGTGTTCGTGTACCTTAAAGTCTATAAATCAAACACATTATTTATGTATAAGTATACAAGTATTTAAACAAATTAGATGAAGGCAGTGTTTTAACATTTAAATTCTGACATATTTTCCACTCACTTAGATCTAAATTATTAGTCAAGATAATGTCTAAAAAATAATTTAATCATATCATATAATCATATAAAATATTTTAACCAAGCTTAACAACCAACGGATTTATATATATATATATAAAACAATATACTATCTTACCTTCATACGATATTTAGGTACTGTGATAAGGTAATTTATAGCGGATTTATATCTTGACCACGCACCAAGATACTAAAGCACAAAATAAAAAAACCTTAAATATATTTAAGGTACAATATAATACAATAACTTAATATTATGAAACTTGTAACAAAACCAATATGTAATTTTTAAATATATAGAAAAAACATTGATAAATAATTAAAATATATTGAAAAAAAAATAAAAACAGAATAAAACTACAAGAAAAGTCGATAAATAATTTTAACATTAGAACAATATGTTTTGTAATGAAATAATTTAAAACTTAACGGACTACAAACAAAAAACGAAAATTACTTGTATAACAGAGATTACTGTGATAGAAACAGCAATGACTATGCGTGCATCAACTTTTGGTGACATTCGTCTGCGGTAGTAACGATAATAATGACCATAAACTTTATCTAAAAGAGAAGAGTTAATAATGAAAAACTCTTAAAGAAAGGAAAAAATACATTCATTACAGCATTACAGGTGATTTATTTTAGATCTAATATAAAGATAGAAGAAGTTAAAGGCAATCACATAAAAAAAAAAAAAAAAAACACAAATTATGCTTAAATATTTCGTTAGCTGTAAATTAGAATAATTGATAAACTTTTCCTCAGCAATAACAGGGACAAATTTAACAAATAATTTACATCTAAATCATTAAAATTTATTTTATTAATATCCATAAATATTTTTAAAAAGTAAAATACAAGTGAATGCATCAAATCCAGGCATATCACACAAATGACTAGGAACAATAAAAATAGTCTGACATATAAAAAATATCAAGGATTCAATGAACTTCACAATTTACTAGAGATAATGGCAAACCCAGGGATGGGGATGTGCCCTGTAAGCATAATTTCATGTTTAGACAAATAATATACCAGAGCAGGATTCTTTAAGACTGATTATTTATTAACTTATAAACAACTTAACTTATTATAAGGGCAATTGCCGACGGACCTCGTAATTTTGAGCCTCAGTCCGGCGACGAGGACTACACCTGAATTGGTACACTCTCTCAGAGCTTCTACACCACCCCAAGGGGAAGACTTGAAGCCTGAACATAGTTAACATGTATAAAGCCCTGCTACACAGTGGGTCTTTAATGGCATTAGAATTCGAACCCGCGACCCGATGGAAACAATGCTGTGAGCTCGCGGCCATGCTCACTTGGCTACCATGGCCACTACCTAAACAGGAAATCCCAACTCAATTGTTAGTTTATAATTCATGTACTGCTTTGCAAGTTTAGTTTTTATATTAACACTTTTTCAATGTCAAAATTTTACAAAACCCAGGAATAGGATATAAAAATCCCCGTTTTAAAGGTAATTTGACAGCAAGTGAAAAGATAGCGGGAGTGCAAAGTTACAAAAAATAACGCATCTTTGCGATTTGAAAAATCTCTCTTGAAATTGAATTGAGAAACTAAAACTCTCTTGAAATTGAATTGAAATCTCTAGAATTGAGAAACATTTTAATTTTTAAAATTGTAATCCTTATTTTTATTACTATTACTTAAAAGTTTTTCATTTCAAATGCAAATTTAGTAGCTCTCTACATGCCTTCGATTTAAACTCACTGCTAGCATCTGAAAATTTTTTTTACAGGCTTCTAAACAAGAATTTAAATAGAGAAAGAATGTTAGAAGAACATCGAAGCATCCTTAGATACCATCACAAATGTTGTTGGCACAACGAACATTTTTTAAAACTTACTAATTAAAATACGAACAATAACTAGATAACAATTTTAAAAACTTCTTTGAAACAACACATTTAAACTTTTTTCTAGAAATCTGCCACTAAATTTAAAATCACATATATTTTACCTGGATTATCTAACATATAGTCATAGTCTTTTCTACTTTCATCATCTTTCAAAACCTAAAACAGTATACATTTTTTTAATTGAAGCTACTATCCAGTTATGAAAGCGATAAAACAATTTTAACAAAAAAAAAAAAAAAAAAAGCATTCAAACCTCATATGCTGTAACAATTAACGTGAAGGCTACCTCGGCTTCCTTTTTAGCTTCCTGAAAATAAATAAATGGAACAAATAATAGGTTATGAAATTACTAGTTAAAAATCTTTTAGTTAAATTTTTAAATAAAGAAAAATACCAACAGCAGTTTTATGCATATCTGGATGATGCTTTTTAGCTAGTTGCCGGTACATTTTAGCAATTTCAGCCTGTTAAATAAAAAAAAAAAAAAGTATATAATCAATCATGATATTAAAAATGAAAGAATTCAATAAAAGTTCTAAACACTTTGAATTGGAAAAATCCCCATAACAAA
>BMAW01013201.1:51600-120588 GCA_019974015.1 Nephila pilipes
CCACCCCCCCACACTTTTTTTTTTTTAAAACTCCCACAAAAAAAAAAAAAAAAAAAAAAAAAACTTTTCCCCAAACCCACAAAAAAAAAAAAAAAAAAAAAAAAAAAAGCATTCAGATACAACAATACAATTCATTACTCAATACAAAAATAGGCAAGCCTAACACCTGCCCTTACAAAACTAGAAGACAAAAACACAACCAATAAACTGTAGAACTCTCAGACTTTTTACCATGAACCTTATGATGATGACAAAACTGTTTAATAATCCTAATAAATTTCTCTGAGAAAATATTGTTGGAAGATTTTTAAAAAAGTTTTCAATGTGAGTAAAGAATTAAGCTAAATATTCCGAAAATGGATTTTGAAAAAGTTTCAAATGTTATCAGTAGTAAAAGGATCCTTCGTTTTTGAATAAAAAACAGATATGAGAATATATTGAATTGTGATTTGTTTCAAAATGTGCAAGTTCTAACATGATAAATCAAAAGTCGACTATTCAATGAAAAGAGAATGACTGTAGTACTTCATAACAAAAATAACTTTTCTTTAAAATTGGAGTTTGTTGATCATTAATCTCTTTAAGCTGTTTGCAAATTCCAAGTATAGATATCACATAGCTTGAGAAATCCAAATTTAACGTCATTAAAGAAATTTAATACATTGAAAAAAGAAGTTCAACTCATGAATAGAAAATATTTATGTAATAACTTGATACATTCATTTAAATCAGAAATTTATAAAGCATTAATGATGTAAAATAAGACTTAAAAATGACAAAATTTTCTTCTAATTTTAATAGACTTCTTCAAATTTTCAAAAAAAGAAATTAAGCCCCCCCAATCAATCTAATAATTTCCCCCCCTATTTAGTAGGCGCTATTCTTTTGCTAAAATACACTTAAGAAAAGGAAGGGGGGGGGAAGGGGAGATAATAAAAATTACCAAAAATTATTTGTTTAGGAAAAATGCTTTTTATACACTAATACAAGAAATTTAACTTGCATACGTTTGATTATAATATCAAATAATTAAAGACAACACTAGCATAAAAACTAAACTGATAATAATTCAAACATATTATCTTTAGTTATAAATAGGCTTGCTACTAAAACTGGCGATTTCATTCCATATCAAAATGTTCCTCAAGTTCTCTAACTTAGAATAAAACTTTAAAAATTGGAACAGAAAAGATATTCAATTTCAGTTATTAAAAGAAATAAAAATTAAAAAAACCTGGGAAACTAACTTTTCCACTGACCTCACTAAAATTTCTAAAGTGATTAAAAAAAAAACAGTTGCTAAATAATTAGTTATATTATATGAATTTTGTATTATTCTGCGATATATAGTTACTGAGTATGCAATATTATTATTATATATATTGAAAAGTAAAAGTTAAAAAGTGCAATTTTTTTAAAAAAATAAATGTAAGCTCTTACAATTATTTCTTACTTATGTTACGTAACATATATTTCTATTTATTAGAAAGCTAATGCAACATTATTTATTATAATTTATAAATAAAAGTAAGCCTTTAAAATATTCATTTAGAAATTATTTCCTTAGCATATGATCAATATTGAATGTCAATATAATTTTAAAATTTATCATAAGGTATTATTGTTAACATTCCTTACTGAGTATTAAAAATTATAAAAGCGATTTTATATCAAAATAATTGTATTTATGATCTCTGATACTATTTTGTAAACATATCATATTAAGAATTTATCACAAGGTATTATTGTAAATATCTATCAAAGTATTGAAATTTTGAACACTATATCAGCCGATATAAATTTAAGATTAATTAAGAATTTCATAAAGTTTCTGAACAAATTTTGTAAATACAACTGCATGGCATTTTTGTTCCTAGCTAGAAAAAAGATCTACAGTTGTTAGCCAAAGAACTAAGCCAGCCCGTCTCGGATGATTTAAAAGTGTTTCAACTTAAAAATTTAATAATGAGATCAACCACATATGAAGAATTCACCAAGAATTTATTGACCAATATAATTGATGAGAGGAAACAGGCTGAACAAGCAGCTGAAGATGATAGGTTAGCGATAGCTGACAAAATTTGGCGTGAGGAGCAAAAAGGACAACTTAAAAAAGTTGTTGAAGATAAACAAGTCGAAAAGGAGCGTCTTTTCGAGTTGGAAAAATTAAGAATTCAAATTAAATTACAAAAAAATTTAAACATAGGGGACAGTTCAGGAACCCAAAATGGATATTACTATAGTTGTCCCTAAATTTTACCCTAAAGAAGACGAAATTGGATTGAATTCATTACTTTTTGAACACTAATTATAATTTTCAGGTGTTCCAGAATCAAAATGGACTCCTTATCTCATTAGTTCACTGCCGACAGAAATAGCGCAACTTATTGCTAAAGATGATAAAGAAGATTCTCAAGATTACCGGAAAGTTAAGGAAATGCTTTAAAAGAGATACAGGTTAACTGCCGAAAGTTTTTTTCGCATCACAAAAAAAAAAAAAATCCAGAAACAACTTGGAGAAACTTCTACTCTGAATTAGCCTCAAATTTTGAAGGATGGATAACAGAACTAAGCATCAAAAATTTTGAACAGCTAAAAGATCTAATTATTAGCTACCAAATGGAAAAAAAAAAAAAACACCTTCGGATCTTAAAGAACGTTTTATCGATCCATGGGCAGAATGAAATCAGCCACTGAAGTTAGTACAGAAATTGGATGCCTATGAAAATGCTCGTCAAGGAAGTAAAGAAAAATTTAGTGACGTCGAACAAACCAAATTTTAGAGTGAGTTCTCGACATCAGATAGAAGGTATGAGTCCACTGCAACATCTACAGGATTCAACTACGGAAAAACACAAAGAAATGTTTTTTCCAAGAACACGGACCCTCCACCAGAAAGGAGAACCATCCTATGTTATGAGTGTGGAACTCCTGGATACATATAATCCAAATGTCCTAGCTCAAGCAAGTCCAACCCAAAAGACATTGCGGGTCGCTTCGGAAAGCATTTTATTCCGGCGGGCCGCATTGTGTATGTATATGCGGGCATGTGTTTAATGAATTCGATTAATCATCTTTTTAATAATGCCCCCTTTCAACACCAGTTCGAATTACCACGTTAAAAACTACTAACACTTTCATCTCTCGAATTGCGGGAAGCGACTAATTCTTCCGAGATCCATTATAGAATTCAAGAACATTCTGTAATAAATTAAGGGAAATAATATTTTATTGAATCAAATGCATTTGCACGAAACATAATTTTAAAAAAAAATTGTCCTGCAGTCACAACACAATGTTGATACTAAATTATTAGCAATCAAAAGGCACTAAGAAGTCAATCGATCTGTAGCCATGCGCTTATGGGCCAAATATATTACGCTTGTTGCAGACAGACTGGCTGCTGTTATTTCATATGAGCAATTAGAATGAGCTCAACTTTAAAATCGTTTTTTTGTAATGAGAATATAAAAAGAAAATTGTAATATGATAGTTGAGTCAATATGCTAAGATATTTCCATATTAATGGAATATGATACGAACGACTTATGGTGGAATATTCTTTGGAACTTTCATGTACAATAAAGTTCAAATTTTTGTTCAGATGATGCAGCTCTAAAGGCCTGTCCTAGCTGCTCAATATCTAAAGGAAAAGCGGCAGTAAATAGTGTCAATTTGTTTACATTCGAATAACCATCTTCATCAAGTTTAATTGTCCTCAAAATTTGTAGAATGGAAGCTGCTGTATGTGCTGATACAGGTGCATCTCACTCCATTACTAGAGAAAAGTTATAACATATGCTATAAAATAAAGTTTAAACCCAAGAATATTTCCTTGACAGCAAATGGGTCACCAGTATTGATTCGGTGTTAATACATGGTGTTGATTCTCCCCCTGGTTCAAAGCATCTCTTGAACTCTAGTAGTTGACGTTGTTCTTTAGTTACATGTTTACTCTCGTCATTTCGATAATTCAGTTTCAAGAACTATAACTGAATTGGAAATTTCAGCAATTCTTTTCTAAGAAATGGATATAGAGTTTTCGGTTTTTGAAGGCACTTTGTAGAAAGGATACCGGATCTGAGGATTTTCACAGAAATGACAGGTACCATAGAGAGCATCTAAAACAATCCCAGCAGATTTGAGAACGTCTGTTCCTAAGAGTTTTATTTCCTTTGGCTTCAGGCAAAACGATTAATTTTGTGGGAACCCTTTTACCTTCAACTATAAGATTCACAACCATAGTCAAGACAGCTGCAAGCCCTTAGCTGATGGAATTATCGAAGAAGGTGAATCACCCTATGATCCCCGGTAGTGTTAATACCAAAATAGAATAGAACGGTGAGACTCTGTACAGACCATAGGAAATTAAATGCAATAACAGTAGCACTTACGCGTATGGATGACCATGAGGCAAAACCAACTCTTTTCAAGTCAACCATTGATCTTCGAGCAGGATATCACAAAAAGAAGGCTCATCCCGCTGACAAGATAAAACAACTTTTGTGTGTCCTTTCGGAACATACCGTTTCCCAATTCGTCAGTGCCTTTATGCAACAAACTTGCAATTTTCTTGAAATTATGCAAGACCTTATTCCTGTGTATCATCCCGATGCTAACCTATCTGAACGTAAAAATAGGGATCTGAAACCCGGATTCGCCAATATTGGTCAAAGATAAACATGACACTTGGGAAGAGAAACAGTCAATGATTCGTTTTTCAATGAACATTGTCAAGTGTGAAACCACTTCTCACACAACAGCCTTTTTGCAGTTGGGTAGAGAGTTAAGAACAACGGATGATGTTACACTAAGATGACCAGACGTAATAATTTTAGCAGGACAGTCCCGATTCGTAACAATTTATCCCGCGTCCAGTGGGGTTTTAAGAAAGTCCCAATTTTTAGAAAGAATGCACAAGCAAGGGAACGGGAAGGGAATGTACGGTTTTCGGCTTCCATGTAGCTATTTCACTAGGATATGAGCTTTATATTATTTTTGTAAATTTTATAATGTTAAACTTTAATAATAAAAATAATAGTTGAGAACTAATTATCAGGAACTGCTAATCAAAGTTCGCCTTGATCAGTTGCTAGAATAACCACCATTGCTTGGACTTAATGAAGAGTGGCATTTTTGGGTATTGGCAGCGACGAAAACATTTTTAGCTGTAAAATGAAGAAAACACTTTGTACGCTTCCACAGATTTTATTCTTACGGCGACATGTTCCGCTAGTGATTTAGCATCATTTGGAACATTGTTGCAAGGGAATTACACCTATACAAAAATTGTAAATGGAGAGGAATTTTAGAGAGGAGAAAGGTCAGGGTGTAAGGAGTTTGTTGGACGTCCACGAAGTAACGCCTTCTCATATTGAGTTTTGTAACTATCTCTCTTACGATACACATCATACCGCGTGTTAATGCTAGCTAAACAAGTAATGTCAACAAATAAGCTATTCAGATTATTTATGTTTGTAATTTATTTAGGCACCAAAGGTAGGTATTTTTTAGGTACCAAATTTTTAATCTCCCCCCCCCGTCAATGGTGTCCCTCTTTTCGAATGTTAAAATCTGGTCATCTTATGTTACACACAACTTAGGAGCACTGATTGATAGCGATAACTTCGTGGCTTTGATAATTCCATATCTCAAGCGATTTGCTCGTTTAACCGCAGATATTAAAAGCCACGTCGAACAGAAGAAAGACAAGCGAAAAACGTATTATGATTGTCTCGACGACAAACAACTTTTTACAAACCCAATAACAAAGTATGGGTAACGCTACATCCCGTTAGCAAGTCACAAAATAAGAAAAGTCAAAAATTTATGCCCAAACGTGAAGGACCTTGTTTAGTGATAACTAATCGTTCACCCATAACGTACGACATTGCTGACCCAGCAAAGCCAGATGAAGTCCTAAGGACATACAACAGCTTAGCCTTACGAGCTTATGTGCTGCCAGTTTCAAGAGACAGTAGGACTGTAGATCCTCTCCGGAGATGTTTGGTTTTATTAACATCGCACTAGAAGCAACACGAGGGCTATTGGTGACGGTTCTCGTAATTTTGAACTGCGATCAAGTGACGAAGGGAACACCTGAGCTGGCACCCCGTCTCCTAACATCCACACCACGCCAACGAGAGGACTTTGGGTCCCGACAGATTTAACGGGCATCAGCCCTGGTTACACGGTGGGTCTTTAATGGCATCAAGGCTCGAACCAGCGACTCGACGAAAACTGCTAGCCGTGAGTCTGCGGCCATGAGGCAAGCCAACGAAATTTTGTGCTGATTCTTCACCGAGACGTCGTACCAGTCAGAGGGGGAGTCTGTAACCACTCTGCGTTCAAGCGCGCCACCGGAGTAGTGATGACTACTGGAGTGCTAATAACCATCAGTCCAAGCGGAGAAGCTAACAAGTAAACATGGCATTCCACCCCGTAAAGCTATATAATTATGTTTACCCATAAGTGTAATGTCTAAATAAACGTAATTAAATCTAGGAAGATATTCGTTATTTGGATAGTTTTCACTTATTGTATCTCTGTTAACTCTAACCGAATGCACAACATAGTGCCCACGGTTATATCAGATAATAATGTTGAAGCCATATTTTTGTATACTTTACGAGCTACCTTTTTAACGAAATGTTGCACAATTATGATTCCTGCACCATCGGGTGTGTAAATTAATCTTTTATCTATAAATTTAAATAAAATAATAATCATATGGTAAACAGAATGAACCTTTGGTTCCCTTTTCAAAAACAGGGGGAAATATTAATTAGTGAGATTTTATGCAATCCCTCCCTTTTGATTAAGATTTCGGTTTCATTATGTATAGTTCTGGTGCATATTATGTCAAGATCTATGTGTGTTTGTGATTATTTATTATCCTTCAGAGATTCTTTTGGAGATCATTATATTTATTTGTTTGTTCTCCTTCATTAAAAAACTGCACTAAAATACTTCTCTAAAATTTTGATTATTTGATATGTATTATGTATTTTTGTTAAGTCTTATTACTCATTAAAATATTTTATGCTTGTTATACAGCTGGATAGTTAAGTTTCAAAATTAATTTATGGGAATAAGTTTAATGTAATGTGTTAACTTTAATTGAATTTTAATTTCTATTTCGCTTAATGTAACACTTCATCATTAATTACAGATTCATTAAAATAAATTTAATAATTTTTATTATGTAAAGTAATTATTTTTTTTTTAAAAAAAAATTATTTTTAAATTATGAAAGCTTTAACAAAATTTCTTTAATCAACTGCAGGTTTTACTCCAATAGGTTTAAATTTATATTCTTCACTATGCTAGTTTATTTACTAAATTGTTCTTCCTTTCTTTTGAGGCTAATTTTCCGTTCACTTAAAATTTTACATCTTTCCATCTAGATTGTTATATTTTTCACTTCAGCCATTCTTTACAAGCATACCAGGTAATTTTTCTACAAAAATAAATGAAATGGTATGCATATTTGATCACCTATTCCTTGATCCCAACTTCCTTAAATGTTTTTCAGTTCATTTCAAATTAATGAGTTTTTTTAATCTGAAAAACAGATCCAATTTTTGATTCAGGTCTTTAATGGTATACCAAGACAATCATACACTTATATAAGCTTCCATATCATCGAAAACTTCCAAAATCAAAATGATTCAGAGGTCATCATTTAAGGCCATCATTATCTAATGTGAAAGAATAAGACGCAATATAGTAACACTACATTAAATAGCAAAATACCTTAAAATTAATATTGCACTTTGACTTCACTAGAGTATGAAAAGAAGGCATCGCAACTTATTATACCATTCTTTTCTATTGGAAACAAGCATTTGTTTTATGCATAAATTATGTTCAGTACATTTAATCTTATACAATCTAATGCTAAATTAATATTTAACTTCACAAGTTAGAGAGAAAATAATCGTATTTATATTTGATTAGTGAACTTTAAAAAAATACAGCATGATAAATATTTATAAATACAAGCTATAATTACGCAAGTTTATAATAATAATAGATTATCTTTTAAAATGCTCGATTCCAACAAAAATGAAAATGTGTTCCAATTTTCAATTGTGCGCTTTAACATTAAAAGAACACAGCCTTTTTATATTGTACTCAGATGAGATGCATTAGATATTTAGTTATTATCAAAAGATATACAAGATTTTAGGTGATGATTAAGAAGTATGTCGAGAAAAGTTTGAAAGGTATTGACTTAAGAGTATTGTACAGAAGCAAGGATATCTTATTTTGGAGTTAAAGAAGTCAGAACATATGCAGGAAATACATTAAGTAATAATCTTAAACTTGTGCACTTTTTTAAAAAAACATATTTTGATTACTTATTAAAAATAAATATAACTTAACTCAACCTAAATTTTCAATAAATGATCCATTAATTTACCATAAATAATAGCAAAAATACAACTATCTTCATAATGAAAAACACTAAGATGACTATAGCAATCAGAATTTTCAGTTTTTCATTTAATTAAGAGTGCATAATATGAAATACAAAAATAAAATTTGATTACTAGATGATAATATTGAAATCACAAGCCACTATTATTTTGAAGAAATTTTTAGAAGAATTTTAATCTTAGTAATATTTATTGAGAAAAAATACTTTTCTCGTTGATATTTTATTCAAATGCTATATAATGTAAGGAAAAATATAATTGCATAAACTTAATTGATTAATTATTTTAATAAATAATTAACAAGAAAATTTATATCAATTTACAAATTTCAACTGAATGAAACTTGAAACTTCTTCACATATAACACCAATGACGAGTTAAATATTGTTTTATAAAACATGTCTTTCATAACCAAAATAACTGCTTAGATTTTCCCATCAAAACTCAATTTCATAAGGTAATTATTAAAAAGGCAGCTCTGTGTATTTTAATATAAATTTACGAGAAACATGATTAATCTAAATTAACAAAAAGAGTAAACATAAAAATACACTAATGAATTCAATAGATAAAAAAACAAATTATGTGAAACATGAATATTATTGGTATGCATTCTTTAAATGAATATAAACAATGCTAGGTAATATATTGATACCTTTCTATTCATAAAACCCTTTTTCCAAGAAATAAGAGAAAAATTGCAAACAATTACAAACGAGTAAAATATTTCCAGAAATTAATAAAAGAATTTTCATCATTTTACTGCTTAAAACATAAATGCATAAGAAATAAGGTCTCTAAGCAAAGCATAAAAAAAATATCGCTTTACTTTTTAATGATTGTAGAAATCGGTTAAAGTAACAATTATCTGAAAAAGTGATAATTTTGTCAACATGGGAAGTTAAATAGTCTAATCCAAAAAATTAAGAGACATTAAATTATTATATCTATTTTATCACTCTATCTTTATTCATCACAGATCAATGATTCTTTAATTTCATTTCTCATTAATCCAAGTAAACCTCTCACTCTAACATAAAATACTTGAAAGAAACTTATTTATAGTATATTATAAAAAGATTATTTAATTACCTTAGTCGATTCTCTGTTAACACCCAGAACTAAAAAAAAAAAAAAAAATACAAAAAAATTAAATTGCGGACATCAAAATAGTGAAATATTAAAATGTACAGCATATGTATGCATTTAGATCTTTTTTTACCTTCATAACAGTTATCTTTACCACAATACAAGCCATCAATCAGTCCGTAGACAGAATGTGAGAAAGCTAATATTAAATAGAAAACAGGAAACACGTGCACGATATTCATACTAGATAATTTTTATATTCATTTATTTATTGATTTTAATTATATAGAATTTAAATTGAAGAGTTTGATCGCTGAAACACACTGATTAGCATATTTAAGTAAATATTCTGATGGACGAAAACTAGAAACAAATCGCGAATACTGTATATTTGTTTATGAAATGTGGAAGAGTCTGTGCGCTTTTGCCAACGTCAGCAAGAAATATCAGTAATTCATCACCTACTAAATCTAATTCGGCAAAGGCTTGTTTCGAAATCAATTAAAGATGTTGATTAAATGCTGCTGATTCTACATCAAAAATCCGTTTTTATTTTTGGAAATCATAGTGTAATAATTTTTTAAACTTTCTTATGATAGACTAGAGTTTGGTCCCAAGGAAAAACAACTAGGGTAAAGAATGATACTTTCAAGGAGGACTTTTATAATATGCAAAAAACTAACATATAGTTTGCTAAAAATATTTGATAAATGTTATTGTTAGTGATGGAATTCTTCCAGTTCAACCTATTCTTATATTTCAGTTGGTTCCATCGCTCAAGAAAACCATACGATCGACTACCTACTCTCAAAACTTGTCAGTCATCTAGAAAAGCATAACTTAATCAAGAATTGATTATTCAAGTTAAAACAAGTGTTGCGTCATGATCAAACTCCATGAGAGGTAAGTTTCTCTGTTGGAGAGTCGCAACAGATGTAAGAGAGGGAAAAGCTGTAACGGTTGTGTTTTGGAAAATATGATGGCGAAAGAAAAGAGCGTTTAATGTTTGTGCTGCGCTGTTTTGATTTAAATATATGTTTTTGATGTTTCCTACAATGTTGTCATCTATAAACAAAATTTCCTACATTCATTTTCACAGTCAATCCTAATAGGAATTACATTTCTGGCGCCCCCGGGTGGGCTGGTTTTATTTTGGTGTTTGATAACGGTAAGAAAATTGAATTTCCATTTTGAAGTTATTGATATAATTAGATATTGAACATAGACATTTATCATTGAATGCATGAACTAATTTAATAAGATAGTAAAAATGGAAATTATTAAACGAAATAAAACAGCACAGCGTGCTTCATTTACGAAATCATACACTAAGTTAGAGAGTGCGTTGATTAATGAAAATCCTGACGCAGAAGAAATTGAAATGTGTTTACATTTGTTTAAGCAAAAAAAAGGACTCATTAGAGTTGACACATAATAATTATTTAGATGCTTTAACAGATGAGACAGAATTTGAAACTGAATTTAATATTGTCGAAGAATATAGTGAAAAGGCTTTGAGAATGGAACTAAAGTCTAAACGAGTGTTAGAGAATATTAGAAGCAAACAAAACAATAAAGAAAGTAGCAATTCTAACAATAATTCTCATTTGACTGTGAGCGAGAATCTGTATAAAACGATTTCCCCGCGACTTCCTGAAGTTGAACTGTATAAATTTGGCGGTGAATTACGAGTTTGATTAACCTTCTGGAATCAGTTTAAAAACATACACGAAAATAAAAATTTAACTGATTGTGATAAATTTCATTACTTAATTCAGTCGACAAAAACTAAGTCAGAAGCTAGAGAGCTTGTTGAATCTTTTCCTATTACGAAGGAAAACTACCCTTCGGCGATAGAAAGCTTAACTGAAAGATATGGTCGAAAAGAACTATTAATTGATTTTTATATACGAGAATTGTTAAAACTTGTTTTAAATAACGCCACTAAAAAGAAACAAGATTCCTTAAGCGGTTTGTATAATAAACTTTCTACTCAACTTCGGGCTCTAAGTAGTTTAGGTGTAACTACAGATCAGTGTGCCGTAATATTATATCCTTTAGTCGAAAGTTCATTACCGACCCATATATTGCGATCCTTTGAAAGACAAAGAAAAAATATTGACTCTGAACAGAGTATATCAACACTAGATGCTGTAGTTTCGTTTCTGAAGAGCGAAGTGCAATCAGAAGAAAAAATAAATTAAGTAGATCTGAAATACTAACGTCTGAAAACCGCAAGCACTTGGCAGAGAACCAACTTTCGCTCTCACCTTCTGCTGAATTATTCATTCAAGAATCAAACGATACATGTGCGTTTTGTTTCAAGGATCATGCAAATCGCTTTTGTAAAAGGGCTTTTTTTCATCCCACTAGAAGAAAAGACAACCAAGATAAGACCAAACATCCACAACCAAGATAAGACCGGTGTTTGATGCCTCTGCTAAGATCCATAACCATCCGTCATTAAACGACTGTTTGGAGACTAGAAATAATTTAATTGAAACAATTCCTTCTATTTTGGCGAGATTTAGACTGAAACCAATTGGTGTAATTTCAGATATCAGAAGGGCATTTTTTACAAATATCCTTACATGAGAAAAATCGAGATTTCGTACGATTTCTTTGGTATGACAATGAGGGCAATATGGAACTTTCCGGCATGCTCGAGTTATTTTTGGCATCACCAGCAGTCCTTTTCTGTTAATGGTAGTTATTAATCATCATTTATCAAAAGAATCAATAAAAGAACGTTACTCAGAAGAATTTCTTAAGAAATTAATAGATAGTTCTTATGTCGATAATTGCGTAACTAGAGTACAAAATAATGCCGAACTAGAAACGTTCATCGAATCTGCAATTAACATAATGAAAGAAGGAATGTTTGATCTCAGAGGCTGGGAAAGTTCTGCCGTTCCTGCATCTTCACAAAATGCAACGTCACCAGTATTATGATTGATTTGGGACAGAAATTCATATACCTTAGAAATAGGCTCAGAATCTTTGAAATTTGATGAAAAAGAAAAGATAACTAAAAGGAAAATACTTTCATTGGTTAGTCGAATATTTGATCCCATAGGTTTCTTGGCACCTGTTATGATTCAGCCTAAGGTTTTGCTACAATCCACGTGGAAAACCAAAGAATTATGGGATGATGAAGTGAACGATGAAATAAAGAAGAAATTTTTAAAAGGGGGGAAGCAACTGAAATACTTCAAAAATATAAGAATTCCAAGATGGTTAGGTGTGATGGAGGAATCCAACTTAAGTATCCATACTTTTGTCGATGCCAGTAAGACAGCTTATGCGGCATGCATTTTCTTAAGAAGTGAATCCAGTAGGGGCTCAGTGACTGTCCAATTACTTCAAGCCAGATCACGAATAGCTCCAATGAAGACTATTACAATTCCACGTCTCGAATTAATGACCGTTGTCATTGGCGCTTGGCTTTTTAGTTCTTTGAAGCAAGCCCTGAAACTTCCCTACATCAGGACTTACTTTTGGACCGATTCTTCCACAGTTCTTACGTGGATAATTCGTCGAGAACAGTGGGTGGTCGGTATTCGTTACCAACAGAATAAGTGAGATAAGAAAATTGACGACTTGGGAAGATTGGCTCCATATTTCAACTGACCAGAATGCAGCAGATATTTTATCAAGAGGTTGTGGACCTAAACAACTTCAAAAATGCAAGTGGTGGCAAGGACCAGCCTGGTTACAGAATCCGAAGGAACAGTGGCCAAAGTCAGCTGTAAATATTTATGAAAAAGAAGTAGAAATAGAGAAACGAAAGTCAATCATCTCTGCTAATAACATAGAGCTAGAGTCAATTTCATTACAGTTAGCCAGAAGATTTTCTAGATTTTCAAAGATGATTAGGGTTATGGCTTGGGTACTGCGTTTTCAACCAAAGGCCAAAGACTTAAGAAAATATACGGAACTTACAAATGAGGAACTGTTAAATGCACAAAAGATTGTTTTTCGTGTAGTATAAAAAGAATGTTACTCTAATAAAGGAACACGAAAAAATTTGAGAGGTCTTCAAGTATTTGAAGATGAAGAAGGAATTTTAAGATTGAAATCTAGATTGATAAATGAAGAAGAATCGAAATATTTTATTTCTTCAATAATTCTACCATCAAGACTCCTGGCAGTAAGAATATTTATAGCCCAAGAACACGTTTCTAACAAACATGCTGGGACATTAACTCTTCTGACTATTTTGCGGGAAAGATTTTGGATAGTGAAAGGGAAAAGGACTATCCGGAGTGTTATCAAAGAATGCTTAACATGTAAAAGGCAAAGAGTGAAACATCTTGAAGTACCTTTTCCGCCTCTTCCAAAAGATCGAACAGAGTTAGCAGCAGTTTTTCAAGTATCGGGAGTAGACTTAGCTGGACCTCTGTTGACTAAATCTAAACAAAAGGTGTGGATAGTACTTTTTACTTGTGCCGTATTTAGAGCTGTCCATCTAGAACTAATACCTTCTCTTAGTACAAATGACTTCATCCAAGCTATGCGTAGGTTATTGCCTGAAGAGGACGAATTTCTGTGATGTACTCAGACAATGGTACTTATTTTACAGGACTAAACAAAACTTTGAAACAATTAGATTGGACTACAATTGAAATTGAATTTAGAGTCAAGGAAATTCGTGGGAAGTTTAACCCACCCTCCTCTCCATGGTGGGGAGGTTTCTGGGAAAGCTTGATTGGAATTTTGAAAGGTCTTTTCAGAAAAAAATCCTGGGCGCTCCTGTTTGTCTCTCGAGGAATTGCAGACCCTCGTCTGTGAGTGCGAATCTGTCATGAATAGCAGACCACTAACTTACATATCTGAGGAACAAGAGCTGAAAATTTTGACCCCATCTATGTTTCTTCAGGATATTCCATTGAATAATGTTTCCGATATGGATCAAATTGAAAAGACTAATATTGTTTTGAGATGGAAATATATTCATAAAGTTCGTGAAAATCTAAAACAAAGGTTTAAAAGGGAGTACTTGGGTTTTCTTCGTTCATCAGTTACCAAAATAGAAGATAAAATAAATGTAGGTGACATAGTGCTAATTGATACAGATGATAAAAAAAGGCTGCATTGGCTGCTAGGAAGAGTACTGGAACTTTTTCCAGGAAAAGATGAATCATCAGACTTGTTAAAGTGCGAACTGAAAAGGGAAACGTACTAAGACCAATCCAGCGACTGTACCCTTTGGAATTGAAACCAAACTACGAGCAAGTCGTATCGGAAAATCGGAAGGTTCCGGAAGAGGTAACTGAATATCCTGAGCTCAATACTGACTCTAATAAAACTGTTCCCGTGACTAGCTCAGGACGAGAAATAAAACCAGTTAAAAGACTGGATTTATAAGCATCTAAACAAACTTTTGAACTTTCTGTATTTGAATTCTAAAATATTGATTTAAATTTGCATTCCAATATTATGAAATATTTGTATTGCTATTTGTACTTCTTTGTTATCTCAAATTGTATGCATATATTATCTTTATATTTACTGTTTTGAGTTTGTATCCCCAAACTCAAGGTGGGGGAGAATGTTGCATCATGATCAAACTCCATGAAAAAGTTTCCAAACTCAAGCTTCTCTGTTGGAGAGTGGCAACAGATGTAAGAGAGGGAAAAGCTGTAACGGTTGTGTTTTGGAAAATATGATGGCGAAAGAAAAGAGCGTTTAATGTTTGTGCTGTGCTGTTTTGATTTAAATATATGTTTTTGATATTTCCTACAATGTTGCCATCTATAAACAAAACTGCCTACATTCATTTTCATAGTCATTCCTAATAGGAACTACAACAAGTTTAACTTTATTGATTGGTTGGTTTTATAAGATATAGAGCAACAAAGGTCTAGCTTTAACTTTATTAAGAACAAGTTTATCTTGCTTCAATTTAAAAAACTTCTTCGCAAAAATACTCATTTTGTATATTCTTACAATTTCAAACAAGTCTCTGGAGGTATCTTCCTTGACTTACAAAAAGCTTTCGACTACCTCTGGCACGACAGATTAATCTTCAAACTAATCAAATTAAATTCCCCTCCCTACATAATAGTCATCTTAAATAATTACTTTAAAGACAGAACATTTCAAGTTAAACTTAATAATACTCTTTCTACAATATGCCATATACAAGCGGTCAAACTCAAAGGTCTGTAATTTCCTTAATTTGCTATAATTTGTACACATGCGACTTCCCTCAGAGTCCGTATATGAGTCTCTGTTTATTCGCAGATGACGCAGCAATCCTCACCCAAGGAAAAAATTCAATCAGTGTAATAGATAAATTACAAAATCACCTAAAACAAATAGAAGAGTGGATGACACTATGTAGGATTGTTGGAAACACTAATAAAACTAAAGCTCTCATATTTAGAAAAGGTCACGCCCCCCCCCCCCAATAAAAAACTCAATTTTTTTGATGATCAAATCTCTTGAGACCCTGAGATCAAATACTTAAGAGTAATCCTGGATTCCAAACTTATCTTCAACTTCATATTCAATCAATAATTGACAAATGCTGGGCCAAAATCCATAAGAGTATACATTTAATTGGCAGAAATTCAGTATTAACTCTTGCTAACAAAGCAAAGTCCTTCTCTATAAACAAGTAATCTGCCCTATCCTACTTTATGTTTCCCCCACTTGGAGCCATGCCATACCTACTCATATTAAAAAATTTCAGGTCTTTCAAAATAAATTCCTCCACGTGATTATTAACTCACCTTAGTATGTCAGAAATTCTGTCATGTACAAGGATCTTCTCTATATCCCTCTTATTAAAAACACATTAACTATCTCTCCTGAAGATTCTGTAATAGACCAACAAATCATAGTAACCCACTAATAAGGGCCCAGCTAGTTTTTACTCACAATAATGGAACCCACACCCTACCCTACCAATCTTCCAATAATTATTTCCATCTAATCCCCCATTACACTTTGAATTCCAACTCATACCCTTTCAATTAAATCTTTCATCACTCCTTTAATAGTCTCTTTCAGTCAACCATCTTACTCCAATACTTCCATCATCATGTGTTCAGCTGCTAATCAGCTGTTAACTTACCCACTCGCCATCCCTACTTCCCCTCTCTTGAACTAGCTTGAGGACTATTGCTGTACATCCAGCAAAACAAGAACCATTTTTACCTTTCCCTTCCTTTCATATTCCTTTCCTTTTCTGCTTTCATATCTTCAAAAAAGTTTAAGTAATATTGTACTTATTACTATTGTAATTTTATAATAAAAAAAAATTCTAAAAATCATATAAAATAATACTGTCCTCTTACTGAGGATTACACGTCTCAGTCCATCGAAGTCATTCAGGAATGGTAAAAGAAATGATATTAAAAAATGACAAATTTTTTTTTTATAATCTTATATTATGATAAGATAAGTAAAAAAAATTTAAATCTCTAAAAAAATCTCAGCCTCATTGTAAATAATTCATTCACTTTCCTGTCATCTTTCCTTTCCTTTCATTTTTTTAAAGAAATTCTTATGTCCATTATAGCACATTTTCAATATGTTTTAATATTAAAAAAAATTCAAGGCTTCTATATCATACTGAGTAAAGAGTCCACCTGACTGGCACTCGCTACTATATGATTGTCACTGTGTATACTCTTACGGAACTAGGATTCCGGCTTCTGTAATTTCCCTACAAATAGTTGTTAGAGGAACTGTCAGTCTTTTAGTTGTATATCTTACTTTGTGGTAAAATGTGAAAAATTAAACTAAGAATACGAACAATTTTTTTTTCCTAAATTGTTACTAAGAAATCAATAACATCACACACAAAGAGTGAAGCATATATCAACACTTCAATACGTAAGGGGATACATATAGGGAGCTTCAATTTATATAGGGGGGGTCTTATTACATGAATGGTTTGTTGCTGATACAGGTCGAAGTTGCTGAATAGTACGTCTGAAATTTGCCAAAAATTCGAATAGAGTTCCGTTGAAACTCTAAAATTATATAAAAAACTCTTCCGGAAGTTTAAGTGATGTCCCGTATACTATATAAACAAAAGATGCACCCTTATCCATTTTAATACTGGAATGTATACCTAAAAGTACGACGGGTAATGCGCCCACCCAATCTACAGTACAATGGGACATTAAGGCTGTTTTAATCTGCCGGTGTACTCTTTCAACCACGCCTTTCACCTTAGAGTTGCACGCTGTGGTACAATTTCATAAGCGTTCATCGAAACTTATCAAACTTGTGGAACAAATGACTTTCAAAATTTGTACCTCGGTCCGTTTTTATGATCTCGGGATCACCAATTTGGGAAACCCATTCTTATTGGAAAGCCTGTGCTACAGTTGGTGCTGTCTGATCAATTATGGGAACAGCTTCATTCTATCTAGTGAAACGATCAATACATGTCAGGAGATATCTATAATATATAGATAGAGGTAAGAATCCCACAACATCGTTGTGCACGTGAGTGAATCGTGTATACTAAAGGTGTTTTGTTGTGTATATGCGAGTATACCTTAGACTTTTGATATTCTGAGTAAGCTTTTCACAATTCTGCTACGTCTTCAGACATATTTTTCCAGGCGAAATTTTCCTACGAAATCGCAACATATTGAGTGTACCCTTCTTACCAGGTTGTGATAAGGAGTGAATGGTATAGTAAAACCTGTTTCCTAAATTCACGTGATATGTATGGACGAATCTTATTAGCTGAGATGTGTGTCACATTTCAATGTACATTCATCATCGATATGAAGAAGCTGCAAATTTAAATCTGTGTTGTATTTAAGTAAGGATTGAAGCTCTTCATCTGCTAATTAAGCTAATGCCATTTTCTTAAAGTCAACATCACGGACACTCACTTACGAAATGCGCGACAAATCGTCCTCAACGACATTGGCATCACCCACTACATGTCGTATTGTGGTAGTGCGTTGACAAATAAATTCAGAATGGTGTGGTTGGCGAGGGGAAGGCTTTTCACCAAATTTTTGAAACAAATAGACAAGTAGTTTGTTATCTGTAAAAACTGTGAATTCGTGACCATCGAACATGTGTCGAAAGTGTCGTATTGCTGAACAGATGGCTAATAGTTCTCGGTCAAATGTGCTAAAAAGTTCTCGATCAAATGTGCTAAAAAGTTCTCGATCAAATGTGCTTTTCTTTCGGAATAACTTAGTGTCCTTGAATAAAATGCCAAAAGGTACTGCAAAAAGGTTGCAAAATGCCAAAGGTTGTAAAATGCCAATAAAGCGACATTAGATAAAACGTGTCAACAGTTTTCAAATACTTTCAGGGTACTTTCATTTCCCTCGATCTTCGATTTATCCTTACGTTTTTTGGAGTTAATGAGGTCGAATAAGGGAGCTTGTACTGTATCGACATTTTTAATGATTGATTGGTTTTATTAACGTCACCCTAGGAGCAACAGGAGGTCTATTGGTGACGGACCTCGTAATTTTGAGCCTCTGTCAAGTGACGAAGACGGCAAAAGAGCTGGCAGTACCCTCTCTAAATTTCCACACCATGCCAATGGGAGGAACTCGACCAGATTTAACTTGCACCAGCCCCACAGCATGGTTGGCATCAATGCTCGAACCCACGACTCGATGAAAACCACCAGCTGCGAGTCAGCGACTATGATCAACAAGTTACCGAGGCTACGCATTTTTAATGAACCGGTGATAAGAATTAACAATTGCCTGGAACCTGTGTGTTTATCTACCGTTTCTGGCAAAGTATACGTTTGAATATTTTCTATCTTATCAGGTAAGTGTTTTAATCCTCCAGCAGAAATATGAAACCCTATATATGCAAATTCTGATTGGTTATACATGCACTTGTCTGGATTGATGATTATACCTTGTTTTCGTAGACATTCGAACAAGTTTTTCAAGTCTTTCTTGAGTTGATCTTCGTTGGAAGAAGCGAACAAAATGTCGTGTAGATATGCGAAACAGAAATCTAGATCGAAAATTAAGCTATCCAAGCCCCTTTTAAGCAGAATTCCTAAGACCGAAGAAGATATATTTGTATTCGTGTAAACCTAAAGGGGTGATTACAGCAGTTTTTGGAACGTGAGATAGTAAACCTTCACTAAGTCTATGTTAGAAAAGCAGGTCTAACCATGCAAGAAATTGATGAAATCATGGGTGTGCGGAAAGGGTTAACGGTGTACCGTTTGAAGATAATTTAAAATGTTATTAAGAAATAGGAAAATTCTGATTTTTAGTTAAAAATATTTAATATGGTTATGTACAGCTATTTACAGAATTTAGTGATAGGGGGTACCAAGACAATCGTCTCGAATGGGAACCACTCAGGGACTGACGCTCTTTGAGGGCCATCGACCTCCTAAGACTTCTCGTCAGCGAATATCCCTAATCCCTTCACAACCTGCCGAATTATTTACGATCTTAAACTGTTGATATTTGGAGATCCCATGAGGCTCGGCAGTCCAGATGCTGAAAACATTGTGCTATTTATGAGTTCGATCAGGGAAAGATAGGAGTCGTGCAGAGAAACGCCAGAACATACCATGAATGCTAAAGTTGGCAGATCGACCAATAAACATTAAAGAAGGCCGAATCAATTAACAGAAACCAGGAATGGGGATATGCCACTGACGTTACAACGGTCTGGCACAGTAACCGTAGTTAATGTCGATAATCATTGCATATGCGCCACGTGCCATCCTTTTTAGGTACGAAATGTATTGAATTACTCCACTAGCTTTTTGAAGGGACTATATAACGCACGAGCTGTTCTCGAGTTTCTATACAATAGAAAATGTCTTTTTGGATAGTGGCAAGGGGAAAACTTTTTTATGAAACAATTCTGAATGAGTGAGTGATGGTTGTGTTTAATGGCGCAATAGTCAAATGGGGCTATGCTGCGCCAAACAAGGCAAGACGTTTGAAAAACGACTTGTAAGTGATAGTAACACATGGATCAATAAGTTCCGAGACTAACCCAGAGATGAAACATTGTTTTTTAATGGGTAAAAACACCGTGCAAGCGAAACAATGGATTGAAAAATGTTACCCGGACTCTTGTCCATCAAAAGCAACGATTTGTCGGTGGTTTGCCGAGTTTAAACGTGGTCGTACCGACACAAATGACGCGGAACGCTCGGGTAGACCTGTGGAAGCCGTTACACCGGAAAATGTGAGTGAAGTGACAAAAATTCTAATGAAAGATCGTAAAGTGAAGCTCCGTGAGATTGCTGAAAATGATGACACAGATATCATATGGAAGTGTATTTACTATCCTTCATGAAAAATTGAGCATGAAAAAGGTTTTTTCCAAGTGGGTGCCGCGATTGCTTTCGATGGAACAAAAACAGCAACGAGTCGATGATTCAGAAAGCTGTTTATCGCTATTTACTCGCAACAAAAAAATTTCTTGCGTCGTTACGTGACCATGGACGAAACATGGATACATCACTACACTCCAGAGTCGAAGCGGCAGTCATCTGAGTGGCGCACAGCTGGCGAAAGCCGTCCGAAGCGTCCGAAAACGCAGCAGTCAGCTGGCAAAGTCATGGCGTCAGTTTTTTGGGATACGCATGGCGTGATTTTCATTGACTACCTCGAAAAAGGTAAATCGATCAACAGTGATTATTATATTGACTTGCTGGTGCGTTTGAAGGAGGAAATCGCAAAAAAACGACCGCACATGCAGAGAAAAAAAAAATCCTTTTTCACCAGGACAATGCACCCTGCCACAAGTCGATGAAAACAATGGCAAAATTGAACGAATTGGGCTTTGATCTGCTTCCCCACCCCCCATACTCGCCAGATTTAGCCCCCAGTGACTACTGGCTCTTTGCTGATCTTAAAAAAATGCTCCAGGGAAAAAGATTTGGCTCAAATGAGGAGGTCATCGCTGAAACTGAAGCTTATTTTGAAGCGAAAGATAATTTTTTTTATAAACATGGTATTGAAAAGTTGGAAAAGCGTTGGAACGATTGTATCACCCTAAAAGGTGATTATGTTGATGAATAAAAAAAATTTTTGCAAAAAAATGTTGTTTTCAATGTTAGTCTCGGGACTTATTGATCCATGTGTTATTTCAATAGCGCAAGAGTCAAACAAACCCATGCTGCACCAAACAAGGTAAAGCTGTGATCCAGACGTGATAAAAAATTGAAAAGACAAACGAGTGAATGAAAGTTTCGTAATTTCGCAATAACAAAATGTGGCCATGCTGCTCTAAAAAGCTGTGATCTATACGCGTGAAAAAAATTACAGTAAGTTATAAATTGGTTGGCAAGAATCTGGGTAGAAAATAGAAAAGGATTACGTCACTCATCAAAGACAGTAAATCCCATGGGAAAGAAAAATATTACTAGGGGGTCTAAGAAGGAAATAATTTTGAAAACCCTAGTGAAATTTCAACGCAAGATGAATTGGTATGCACTAAGGGAATAAACAATACTCCTCGTGAAGGAGTACCCACAGTCTAAAGTGCTGTCAGCCTATCCGTTAGTGATTGTTTTTGAAAATCCAGAATTCATCCGTGTTTGGCTAGGAAGTCCATACATAATATTGGGTGTGATACATCAGCAACGACAAAGGAAAAGGTTAAAATGCATCGTAAGCCGATATCAACAATAAGATGTACGATGCGATACGTATGTATCCAAGTATTTTTAGCAGCAGACAGTATAAAATGAGGACCACTCCATCCTCAATATAGTGTTTAACTAGCACGCAACTATCGGGAGCTCCACTGTCTTCCAAAAACCTGATTTGAGATCAGCGATAAATTATCGGCAACCTTTTTCAAATCATCTGTAGCCATAATTACCAATGTTTGCTTTAGTTCACGAGGAACATTATACGTGGTGGAACGATTCTCACAAATGCCTGCGATATCAATATGTTTCCTGTTCCCACCGAGTTTAGCGCAGCATTACCAGAATTGGCTTTTGCGCCATACACTTCCTTTCACTCAATGTCCCCGCCGCACGGGTAGTCGCAAGCAAGCAAAAGAAGTCGAAGTAAGAAAAAGCAAAAACTGCACGGTACCAAGGAGCACTAGAGAACAAAACCTCACTCTCACCATGAAGAATGAAGTGTGAGAGTTATTTACGCGTCTGAAATGGAAATTTTGAGCCTCGGTAAGGAGACAAGGATGTAACACCGGTCTCGGTACATCTCCAATCTCCAACTTCACGCCAATGAAACGAATTAACCAATTCAGCGGGCAACATATTAACATTACTCAGAAACAGCCTTAAAGTTCTTGTTTCAACTGGTGGTTCAAATTTTTTAAGATGATCCAGAACAATATTTCTACATATTAAAATATTATCATGTTTTATGTTATAAAGTATTATTGAATCAAGTTTATTAATGAATTTTGGCCTTCTCAAGTAATATGTCTGAAATTTCTACACCAGAAACCAGCTGTGTTTGATAAATTATTAGTACTGCAGTTAAACGCAACGCGATAGACACAGTAATATTGAAAAATATGAATAAGTGAAGACGAAACCTGAGAATGAACCCTGTAACACCCGATCGATCCGGACGTTATATTGTGCCATCACTAATTTCAAATATTAAATACTACGACACAAATAATTACAGAACCACCAAAACAACTTTCACAATTTATTAGTATATATTTACTGTGACACCAATAATTATGCTCTCCAGGTTAAGTTTTCTAACGCTTTATTTCAACCCACCAATAATAATCTAACAGCCTCTTACCAATATCTTTTAGCGCCTGTAACTCCGAATCTGGAACAACTGCTGAAAATACTAGATCTAATCCTTTTCCCGAGTAACCTTTACTCGCACCTCAATACTAGTCTGTAATTCCGCCTTCCTCTTATATAGCACTTAGACTTCACCTCCTCTCACTACAACGCCTCTCTGATCCTCCTTCAGATACTCTACTCCTTCAGATGGAGTTTATATAATTCTCAATTCAACCGCTTCACTTCATTCCTAACTGCTTTACATATTAATGTTCTTCATCACGTTTCATTTTTGGTTGGGCAAAGGTTGTTTAGTGAAAGCAATCAATCTCAATTGAAAGTCCCCAAGGTTAGTGATGAGAAACCGCGAATAGCCCAATGTCACAACCCCTTTAATTTAGCATCCATACTGCAGCAAAATGAGGGCTTTTTTGGTTCCTCGTGCAAGAGTCAAATCTAGTTATGTTGCAGCGACAATGTGAGCATTATGAGCCCCTCACATTTAATGAGCATGAGTGTATGAGTGGTGGTGGAGTTTAACGGTGCAAAAGCCAGATGTGGCCATGCTGCGCCAAGCAAAGTAAGTGAGTGTTTAGCTGTGATAAAGACGTGTGAAAAATTAAATAAATAAATAAAAATAATAATAAAATAAATGAAAAATTGGTTGATAAAAAGGAGGGTCGACAATAGAGAAGAATCGCTAGGGTATCCCAGATGCGCATCACCCGTGTTTACAAAGACATTAAATCCCGTGAAAAAGAATAAAGATCACCAGGGTGCATTCGGGTTATGATGGCTGTACCTACCTAAAGAAAGGAGGACCAGTCCCCTAATATAATCCCCAGGAGGCTATACCCCCAGACTCTGGGTACCCATTTCAGTCACCTCTTGCGGCATGCATGAGCAATAGTGGGACTATTCTTTCACACCCGGTCACCACACGAGCGCAGATTTAATGTGCATTAGACTTGATAGGGTCTTGACTGAAGCAGCTTTGATCACCAGATTGATGTCATGACTAGTTGACTATTGCTATCAATTTATGAACTCGGGATAGAGTTCGTTTACTTATAGTACAAATTTTGCGGAACTCTCTTAAGGTGTATTTTTGGAAAACATTATTTTACATTTTGAATAGCTTGAAGTGTCCTCATATCTCCAGAACTGATGGTAACTTCACTAACACTATTAGTCCAGAAAACTCATACTGAAACTTTTACAAAAAAATTCTTCAGAATAAGATTAAAAGAACTAATGTAACTTAAAGGATTTGCCTACAGGCTAAAATCTGCAAATGGCAAGAGAAAATTATGAATTAAAAATCAGCTGTTTGTCTAGAATTGAAATTTCTGGCTGGAATAATCTTGATTTCATATTCAGAGAGTTAAATTACTTTGTCAATATTATTTTTTAACAAGATAATTAAACTTCAGATACCTTTCTTGATAAGAAGACTAACGAATTATTCCATCATTAACAGAACTTTCATCATCCATTCCAAAATAACCTTAAAATTTTCAGGATTCCTACTTTATCCAGAACACCTTCGGTATGTGTATTACACAAAAATTAATTAAATTTAGAAATATTAGCAAAATTTTCCACTTTTGTGGAATTAAATTTTTCAGATGCAATTGGTTTGGTCCAAAATCATAACATCGGTCCTTATTGAAACCAGTATAAAAATTAAAATACCAAATAAAAATAAACAAAAAAAAAAAAAAAAAATAGATTAGAGAAATTTCTGTGAAAAAATTAACCAAAAGACAAACGTTACTACAGTAAAAGTGAGAGTAAAAACATTTCTATTAATCTCCCTTTAATGCAATCGTAAAAACATGCTTTTTTGTTGTTTCATATACAAATTCCTTAGATATAAAATCTAAAAAATTGTTAAGACATTACGATCTGTTATATAATAAAAAGAGCACAATCAAAAAAACTTTCTTAATGAATTCCATAGAAAAGGTGGCACTGATTTTGTTTGGTTTGATTAACGTCGCAATAGGAGCAACACGGGCTATTAGCGACGGATCTAGTAATTTTGAACCTCGGTCAAGTAACGAAGACGATAAAGGAGCTGGTACCCCATCTCCTAACCTTCACACCACGCCAACGGGAGGATAATTTGAGCCACAGAGGATCTAAAGTGCATCAGTCCCGGCTACACGGCAGGTATTTTGTGGCATTGAGAATCGAACCTACGACTCGACGAAAACCACCGGCCACGAGTCCGCTGCCTTATCCACTAAGCTACCGCGGCCATTTCTGCATTCAATTACATATTTATAACTATGATTCGAGTCTTTGTTTATATTCCAGAAACTATCGTCAATTCCTTCATATATTGGCTTAAAATAGTTTTTAGAACATAGGGATTATCACAACTAATGCTGCATACTTATTGAAAAATTAAATTAGTATAATTTATTCCCCACATTGTCCACTGGTATCTTTCTTTGTAAGTAAATTTGTAAATTTCGTACAGATAAAACTGTACAAAATTGAAATTAATCTTTTGTGCCCAGATGCAGCATACGCATGAATGTCAAACTCTGAATTCTTCCTCCAACTTAATATATTCGACATCATGGATACAGGTACATGAAAGAAATTCGGCATCAAAAAACTCATAGATAAACAACGCAAATATGGGCACATACTGCATCTAGTCTGTATATTGCTCTTCTATTTACTTGAGTTTGAATAATTATTCTGGGAAAGCTAACAAATCGCAAAGCATCTACTAACTGTGTATAACTTTTATTCTAATATTTGGACTGGAAAATTGGTTAGCTTTTAACAACGTACACAATCCTTTTTATATACTTAGAATGACAACATAACAAAATTATTGTGTAAATCATGTGATTACATCAGGTAATTTGATTAAAATTCACACATAAATCCTTAAAGGTAAATTCAAATTCATTTGAAGACTAGTTATTTAAATAATACTTTCAGTAAATTTGATTCTAAAATTCTAATGCACGTATGAAGCGATATAACTATTAACGATTATTGAAATCATTCGTTCTCAAAAAAAAAAAAAAAAAAAAAAAAAAAAATATTAAAAAAAAAAAAACTTTTTTTTTTTCATGCAACAAAAAAAAAGATAATATTTTTGAACAAAAATTTGTTCATACATTTCACTTACTTTCAAACATTTTTGGTTGTAAATGTAATTTTAAGCCAATCTTAAGACTTTCACAAAAAGCATATGAATTTCATTTTTAAAAAGGTTCGTTTTAAACTACCTTAAAATAGTAAAATTAAAACAAAAAATTTTATTAGCCCAGATTCTTTATTTATCAACGCATAGTTGAAAAAACTGTTGTTCCAAGAAAATTATCTGAGGAATAAAAACAAAAATTTCATAGAAACATATTTAAAAACAAATTTTTTTTAATGAATTGAACTCAATTTAAAAAATTTTAACACCAGTTACCAAGTTAGGATCAGTAGTTTTTTGATGGCTTGCCTTCAGTTTTTAAATTTCCAGACCGATTTCTGACAATTCGCCTTCATATTGTATAATTTCAGATAATAATATCACCACACGACGACTACTTAATGCAAATCTAATATTAATAACTTTTTCAGCAATACACAACTCTGTCAATTGCCACCTTATAGGAGTGTAAGAAAGTTCTAGAATTTTTCAGCTACTTCGTTTGTTTGAATGAGACAGTCACGAACATCTTGCGCACAATCATCCATCTTCATCTTTAAAAAGAATCAAAACGAAAAAGATAATCCTGGAGAGGTTTGGTTTTTTATTAATGTCGTACTAGAAGTAACACGATGGCTATTGACGACGGACTTCGTAATTTTGAACCTCGGTCAAGTGATGAGGACGACACCTGAGCTAACACTCCCTCTCCTTACTTCCACATCACTCCATAGGGAGGACTTTGGACCCCGACAGATTTAACGAGCATCAGCCCCTGCTACACGGTGTGTCTTTAGTGCCCAAGGCTCGAACCCGCGACTCAACGAAAACCCTCGACCACGAGTCTGAAACCATGACTACTAGGCTACCGCGGCCACGTGTGTAATCATCGATTTATCACCTTTTTAATTTTGGTTCTTTTGATGCCAATTCAAATTCTTATGTTAAAAACTACAACTCTCGTCTCTCAAGTCGAGGGAAGCGAATAATCCTCCCGAGCCCGAATAGAGAAATCAAGAACATTCTGCTATAAATTAAGAGAAATTATACTTAATTAAATATATTTGTTCCAAATATATTTTCAGAAACTATTCTGCAGTTACAACACAATGCTGGTGCTAAACTATTGAGGATCAAATGACACCGAGCAGTCAGTCTATCTGGAACCATACGCTTCTGGGTCAAATATATTAGGCTTACTGCAAACAGATTGGCTGCTGCTATTTCGCATGATCCTCGCGAAGTATTTCTTTACTACGTCTAATAATGCACACCCGTGCTCTTTCAATAGGTATGCTCGTTTGGCATTCATTGTGTATCGCCCACTCACGCGGTTATTAAAATGAGCTCAACTTTGTTTTTGGACAAAAGTATATAAGAAAAATTATGACGATAGTTGAATGAGTGTACTGAGATATACCTATAGTAATGGAATATGATACGAACGACTCAAGGTGGAATGTTCTTTGGTATTTTATTGTACAATTAAAGTTTAAATTTTTGTTCAGATGACCCAGTTCCGTGGGCCTCAGGTTGATACCATGCGGGCCACATGCATAAGGTGACCAGATTTTAACATTCGAAAAGCGGGACACCATTGACAGAGGGCAGGGGTTCTTGATTAAAAAATTGGTACCTAAAAAATACCTACCTTTGGTACCTAAATAAATTAAAAACATAAACAATCTGAATAGCTTATTTGTTGACATTACTTGTTTAGCTAGCATTAACACGCGATATGATGTGTATCGTAAGAGAGATAGTTACAAAACTCAATATGAGAAGGCGTTACTTCGTGGACGTCCAACAAACTCCTTACACCCAGACCTTTCTCAACTCTAAAATTCCTCTCCATTTACAATTTTTGTATAGGTGTAATTCCCTTGCAACAATGTTCCAAATGATGCTAAATCGCTAGCGGAACAGGTCGCCATAAGAATAAAATCTGTGGAAGCGTACAAAGTGTTTTCTTCATTTTACAGCTAAAAATGTTTTCGTCGCTGCCAATACCCAAAAATGCCACTCTTCATTAAGTCCAAGCAATGGTGGTTATTCTAGCAACTGATCAAGGCGAACTTTGATGAGCAGTTCCTGATAATTAGTTCTCAACAATTATTTTTATTATTAAAGTTTAACATTATAAAATTTACAAAAATAATATAAAGCTCATATCCTGGTGAAATAGTTGTATGGAAGCCGAAAACCGTATACTCCCTTGATTGCAGTGCATTCTTTCCAAAAATCGGGACTTTTTTAGGACCCCGAGGGACAAATTGTTAAAAAGCGGGACGTCTGGTCACCTTACACAAGTAGTCCGTGGGTTGTCCAGGCCTGATTTAGAGATTAGGCTAGAAAAAAAAAAGTAGGGAGGCCTTATAAATTTTTTCAATTCTCATCGCAGCTGAACAAAATCAGTATCAATGTTAATGGCCCAAAAAGAGCTAAATTATATATATATACACACAAACATCGACGGACAACTTTAAATATTGCTTGACCGTAAAACAAAATAATAGACGATTTATATTATTGTTGTTGATAATTTCGCATCGCATTTTTATTCATTGAGGAATAAATTAATACGGGATAAACTGTACAGGTACATAAAGCTGAATATATTTTTAACACTGAAATAATCACATTGCGATGTATTTTTGGTACAACACAGTTAAATTTAACTGTCAATTTTCTAATATATTACTTGAAGTTTCTGAGATAACTATCCAATGAATCAAAGGATATTCCATATACATTTAAAGATGAAATTGAGAATTTTTGAAAAAGTGAAAATGTTGTGGGTTGAAATAAATTAGAAAAAATGATTTTAAATGCTTGATAGGAAAGAATGAATCGCGAAAGCAAACCATTTCTAATATGCTCATTAAAAATTCAGTTTTTCTTATTTTGAGCATCAAAAACATTTCACTTCAAAAAATAAATTTTTTACTTGCAATGTAATTTTCAGCGCTCTGTAAAAAAATTACATAACTAGTTTGTTTAATCCACAAAATCGATTTTTTTTTATATAGATATCAAAATGCAAACTAATTTCGATAGGTATGTTCCAATTAAATACAAAATGATTTATTTATACTTATACCTACCAGGTTAAAATAAAAGATTGAAATTGGCATGATATACTGCTGTTTGTAGAAAATGCAACACCATGAAAGAATCATCAGAATCAAATGAAATTTATGCAGAAACGACATTGTCTGATACAAATAATGATGAAATTTTCAAAACGAAACAAATTAAGCGTCCGAAATCAGTTATTTGGTGCACTTCACCATGCGCTGCAATAAGTGTAACTGCTATAGCGTGGCGCATGGAGTCAACAGATGAATATCTGCTTGAGAAGAGAATTCCATATCGCTTGTTGAAAAAGTTCGTCTTTGAAACTGCAGACGCGGATCACGAGCGAGATCCGACCAACCATATCCCCACACGTGCTCAATAGGCGACATATCCGTGAATACAGGCCCAAGGAAGAAGTTGCATGCGTTGTGCTGAACAGAAGTCTCGAACGTCCGCGCAACATGTGGGCGCGTGCTTATCCTGCTGAAAGATAGCTCCAGGAGCCTGAAGAAAGGAACGACTTCGGCTAGCACTTCACAAGAGCGTACCTGCTGTGCTATGAGATTACCTCACACGTATCAAATTGGATCGTCCATGATCGAACGCATCGCACAGACCATAACTCCGCGTGTTCGACCATCTGTCGTCAATAATATAGCAGGCAGCGCTTGACCGGGCATAACGCCTCGAACACGAGCGACACATCGGGTCCCAAGTTGAGGCGATTCAGTCTGAAGACAACGTTGCTGCATCGATCGCTGTCTGTTAATCATGGCAGGCAGCACGGATTCGCGTGGGACCTCGGCAACCGTTTGTGGGTCATCGACAATCCATGCGCAGTCGTACTGACGGACGAATTGACGCCAGACACTGAGTTGTTACCAGCAGGTGACCAAGCTGCAGTGACCGGGAAGCTGTGCGGATCAGCCCGCCATGCGGAGCGAGGTTGTCGTATCATCGGCCTGAGTCACTTCCGTGTCCAGTGCCTGTTTCGGTGTCGCGGTCTCATGGTCACTCGTATCGTCACGTGATTTCTCGCTCGTGGCATGAGCTTCGTTCAGACTGGCAACAGCGTTGGAAAATGCTCTCATCGCTTCGAGAGGGTTATATCCTCGTTCAAGGCTCGTGGTTTGGCGTGTTCTGATTCTTCCGTCGTGAGGCTACTCAGGTCTCACTAAACGTTTGCACTAACAAATACTATAGACTTTTTTCAACGTCCTACAGCACTTTGATTCATATTCGCTTTCAGCATCAATGTCAGAGAGGCGTGCGCGCAACGGCTGCTGATGCTCTGAAACTTTACACGATTCATAATATCCTAATGACATTTGCTGCAGATCATTTGATTCCTGATATTCCTTCATGGTGTTCTTTCTACAAAACAGCAGCGCATTGAATCTTAATGATAATTCCCGATCAATAGATACACTTGAAGACGCAGAACGTATAAAGTTAATTTCTTAGAAAACTTAGCATGTTTGTATTTTCAGTCACTTCATTAGTTCAAAATCTAACTTCACAAGATTATGGATAAACTCGAATGCTTACAGGCATACACTGATTTTAAAAGAGTAGTGTTGAGATAAATTTGTTTTTTATAAAAAGAAAACAAGAGAAACTATATGTACCAATAAATTTTTCTTGTCATGGAAAAAAATCCATCCATTAAATTTCAATAGTGAGCAAGTAAAAAATTAAAAATGTTTAAAATAAGAAGACTAAATGTTTAAATTACAACTTTGTTTGTATAATAACTATGTTCTTTTTAAAACTAAATATGTCAGAGCAAATCAAATAAATATACCTTAAATTTTTTTTTTATTAATAATTGAAATATAACATTCAGAAAAAGGAAACCAGATTACATACATGGCAGTAATATCACACAATATTTCGCAGATGAGAAAATTTGATTGTTACCATATTCATAAACACTCATCTTTATTTGTATTCATAAACTAAAAGCAATACTAGGAATATAATTAAATTATTTCTACTTGAGCTTTAGTGTTTAGATTAGGTCAACATTTTTTGAACATGTGATTTAAAGCAGATTTAATTCAACAAGAATAATATTTTCAATATACTATATGTGATGATATCTTTTAAGTCTCTAGCTACATTTGAAGACCTTAATCATGCTAATCAAATATTTTCTTTTAAAGCTTATAAATATTAGATGTTTTGATAGGTTTACATTACAAGCTAACTTCTATCTAAAATTTATGATAAAAGATGCATTTATATAAGAACACTTTTACATCTGAGTTATACATTAAATTTGTTTACAGAAATACAATTACAGATGGAAACATTCTTTTTAAAAATATTTTCCGAAACCATTATTTACAAGAAAAACAATAATTTCAGAAGAAAATTATTTTAGAAATTTCACTGCAATTTTCTTAATTATTTCATGTTTTAATTATTTTCTACAATTTCTACTGAATTATTACAGAAAATGTATAAAATAATTAGATTATTAAAATTTTGAATAATGAATCAAAGTTACAATAAAATATTGAAATAAGACAGAGGCATATTTTGTTCAGATTAAACTTGTTTTTTTTTTTCTCACTTATTTACTTAAAACTTCGATTATGCATAATTTTCTTCACTGCATGATTAAAGACAATCCTTTATATCATGTAAGAATAAAATATTTCAAAAAGTCAACAATTTAGATTTTATACACATGTAAAGGCTTTTTGAAAAATATTTAAAAAAAAAAACAACTTTTATTTATTAATTACTCATTGTATTTCCCACATCAAAATTTGAAAGAAATATTAAAATTAATTTCTGAATTTATCAAAAAAGATAACCATGAGGATATTGCAAAAGGTTCGATTTTAATATTTAAAAGCAATGCTGAGGTAATGGAAAATTGCCAGGAGATGTTTCAAGGCGAATACAGAGATTACAATAGCTCAATCAAATTTTATGTTGTAAAGTACAATGCCAGTTAGAAAGAATGAATTCGTGAATTAAAACATTTTTATGACTATACTAAATGTTTTCTCAAATATTTATAAGCAAATTTTCAAATAGTTATAATATCAAAATATATGAAAATGACATTAGTGACATATATATAACACAATGAGCATAATTCAAAATAATTTCACAAAAATGTTTCCTTGTAAGAATAAGACTATAAAAATCAACAATAACTGAGTGTAATAGTTAAATCAAACTAATGATATTTAATCCAATTTGTAAAAGTGTTAAATATAATACACATTTTCCTAGTTGCATTGAGAGGATCTGCCCATTTGCATGCATTTAGGCTGGAAGCAAATATATCCATATATTAATAAAGAAGATCTTATAGTTTTCAGATAAAACTAATTGAGAAGTAGTGGCAGGAATCTATCCCAGTTTAAAAGAACAAAATATATTTATATTTACACATGTTTGCCAAGAAACAGACGGATCCACAAGAGTATTTAATTTGTTCATGATATTTGTCTGATTTATTAAACATATTAGAGATCCAAATATCCCATTAGACAAACTACATAAATTGATAAAAGAACCTATGCTATGAATGATGAGAACACAAAGACATTTCACAACTTAGAAAGTGTCATTGGTAAATGGCTTTCAGCATTTGCAATAAATACAACAAATACTACTTGCCTGGAACAGCAGAGCTCTGGTCTTCTAAGGCCTGATAAATAAACCATTTAACTCAAATCTTTTTGAAAAGGCAAAAACCGAATATATTATATTACTAATACATATTTATTTAATGTAAATTCTGTTTTTGTTAATACACACTATCGCAATTTTTGCAATTTTTCAATGCCATTGAGAAAGTAACCAAAGGATTGCATACATGCTGATCAATAAAATTAATCTCATGGAATACTAGGGTGTCTGAATAAAAATACTAAAACTAACATCTAATGCTATCAAGAATTAGTTGAAGGACAGTCAGAATTCAGAGATATGCATTATAATAGTAATTTTTGAGGAGAAATGAATTTTACATTATACTGACAATAGAAATTGAATAAGTTTCTATGCTACAAGAGCATTATTTTAGTTCTGATCATATTGAACCCCCAGACAGGGCCCCGCATAGCATCCTACTGCCTCAGATAATGTCATTGGTCAAAAGAATCAAAGGCAGATCTCTTTATTAAGATACATGTATGTCCATTTTTAAAATGCATTTGAAAACAGTAATTTGAGGCCAATGAAAGGTGGGGTTAAATAAAAGTCTCTATATTTTTAATTTGATAATTTTTGTAATAAATCTGAATTCATACAACTGAGTGGAGTTCTCACAATACCATAATAATATACAGCAAGTTTTTAAGTTCTAATATCTTTAATAAACACCTAAGCACGCTTTAAAACACCCTTCAAGACATATATAATTCATCCCAGATGAATAAATTAACAATGATGGGTATTCTAAACTTGTAGGCGAATGAAAACCACGTTGCATGACTCAAAAACTTCAAGATAATAAATATTTAGATAATACTCACAGAACTCATAGAAGGAAGACAAAAATGAGTCACCTGAACACATTTTTATAGGTCACCTCCCAAAAAGGCAGTTTGGTGCTGGCTGAACCTGAAATTAGTTACATTATCATTTGGGCATATTTGTGTAAGACTGCTGGTATGCATTATTTATTGTTTGAGCTACACATTTTTGTATGAGGCAGCCACATAATATCATGTTAAACTAAGGAAGGAAGATGAAAATGAGTCAAAATCTGAAACATTTTATACGCCTGAAAAAGGCAATGTTTGGCAGCATGAACTCAGTTAATAGTCAGTATACTTGTAGGTAACATATATTCAAGTCAGGTGGGACATTATTGTTATATTTTTTGTATGAGAACATTAGACAAAGTCACAAGAATCATTCAGGAAATATTTAAAAATCAGTCAAAATAGTTGAACACATTTTTTATACATGCAGAAAAAGGCATATTTGGTATGAACCTGAAATTAGTTATCGTTTGCATACTTGCAGGTAACATATATTCGTTATTGCTTAACATATTTTTGGTAGTTTTATATTCCCTTTCAAAGGAATCCAGCTCTATGGGATAGGAAGACTTAGGATCTACATATCACTGGTTGGTTACAATACAACAGATGTTAAAAAAGGTTTTCCCAACCTAATCCTATTTTAATTCCCAAAGTTCTGTTTTGGTATCTTGTTTGCCAGTTTTTTCTTCATTACATATAGAATTTTTAAAAATATGATTTAGTTCATGCCGAATTAATTGGATTGAGAGTTGTAACACATAACTTATCAACATACAGATTTTATTTCTAAATTATTTTCATATGTACTTTATACTTTGAATTACATCTTAATTTGTTGGCATTTTACATTTTTTATAAAACTAGCAAATATTTCATGTAACCATGGGGTGATAAGAGTGTACTTTTTTAATACCTACATTTAATGTATTAGTACCTTTTCCATATTAAGTTAAAATGTTACAACAGGAGCTAAAATTATTTATATGTTATGTACATTCAAACAAATTTCTTGAGAGATATGGCTAATATTGCAATCAGCTAAAGGTTAGTAATGGGTCTAATGTCATTACTAGGATAATACAGAAGTATTACCATTATGCAGCTCCAAATACTGCAACTCACAAACAAACAATTATAAAACAGTTTTACTTTGATTATTATTGCTTTTTTTTTTTACCAAATTTTATTTTGAAACTGATACAATGAAACTGTAAATAAATTAAGGCTGTTTGAATGATTATGTACTATATGTTTTCATCTGTTTATGTGATATACAAATAAATGACAATAGTAATTTATTGTCCCTGCATTTAGAGATATTCTATAATACTAACATTAGTACAAAACACTACAAAATAATTAACTTTACATTGTGATAAATGACACCAATACAAGTGATATAAGCAATTGAATGAGTAATAAAAGTTAAGATTTCAAGAACGATATTTTGATTTTCATTGCAATGTACAGTCTGATTATGCCAAGTAATTGAGAAAACTAACATCTGTTTCCAATTCATAGTTTTTTTAAAATTAATATAAGAACAATATGATGAGATCAAGTGCTGAATATGTTTATGGCATGCTAGCAATGAACATTCAAAATGTCAAATATTAGAGCAATTAAATTTATTTATGTATATATATGAGATATCTTCCATGAATTCATACAACTTCATTTGAGTATTTACCATTATACTGTCCATTAAATTTTTTGTTTCTTCAGGCCAATGAATCTATGAGAATGTATATAAATAAACTGAAAATATATTATTAGGGTTATGTAAAATTAAATATAATACATCATTTTTAAAACAATATTTAGTTACAAGATTCAAAAATTTAAAGCATTAGAAAATTTACTAAAAATATAACTCAATCTCATAAACAAAAAACTAACAATTGAAACAATCGCACATATTTTATATAAAAGGCAAATGTTAATGTAAACAATGCTATTTGAGGACTTATTACAACTTGATTACAATGAAACTGCAATAAGAACTATACTATTTCAAAGTTCTTACATTTTTTGCCTATAAGAGGGGAAAAAAAAAAAAAAATCATGAAACCCAAACCTATAGTACTCTTGTACAAAAACATGGAATGAGAATTTCTTGCTTAGAAATGAATTGCCATTATGAGCAATTCATTTCTAACACATTTTTAATTTTAATATAGATCCATCAGTGTATTTTCATATTATTTAAAGGAATGACGTCACGGATAGTTTTTTCTTTACTGATATGTTAAAAATATTTATAAAGTATATAAATATCCATTCCCATAACTATATAAACTTGTTTAAAGCCTTTTCACCAAATACTTAAATTTGAATAAAGCAAATAAGAATCAAGTGTGACTACATGAATGCATTACATTCAAACATTTTTTTTTTTGAAAGATAAAATATTATAAAATAATTCTAGCCACAAAATAAATAGAATTAAAAAAATCAATACATATAAATTTTCAGTTTAACTTAAAATGAATTTTTTAAAAATGTAATAAGTAACTTCAATATAATGTTTAAAAATGCATTACCAATGAAGATGAACTTTAAAACACTTGTATGAGATTTTCTACATGCGATTAACATTTATAAATATTAATACCATTGAAGAAAATATTCTGTTTTGTTAATTTTCAATAAAATACAACACACACACAAACAAACAAGATTTCTCAGAAATCTTGTAGTTTCAGACAATTTCTATACTTTAAAACATGAAAGGATCTGTAGCCAAATTTCTTATCTAAAGGAATGATGTAAATAAAGTTTAAAATTTCTTAGTAACCAAAAATTAGCTTAACACTACTCTATGCTTTGCAATAAAATTAAAGTGAAAAAAGCTACTGAACAAAAGATTAACTTCACTTTTTCTAAAAACAGTTATTTCATATAAAAGTTATTTACTTATAATTGCTTGAACACACTTGAATAATTTAATTGTTTATTATCCAGTAAAAGTTAAAACTTCAGTTTAAAATGAATAATCTTTGATATTTTCAGTTGTGGATCTCAAAAATATATAAATACATACAACAAACTATTACTACGAATATTTTTTAAAATTCATGATTTTGGGGGAAAAGCAATAGAAACATAATGCATCACAGAAAAGTTACAATTATGCTTAAATGTCAACAAATTACACGAGAAATTTGCTTTTGAAGCTTCAAAAAGAGGAAATGATATATTTGAACATTCTTACGATGACCTGAAACAACCCCCCTTCACTTTAACAAGTGCATCTTATTTCTTCACAAATTTATCAAATGAAGAAATAAAAATGAGAGACATTTTCATATAAGAAAAAGTAGCAAATAAACAAGTAAATAGATTTGAAACCACTGTTCACATAAATTAAAAAGGACAACATAATTTCAATAAATGGATCATGAAAAAGAAAGTAAAATTAGTTAGTTCCAATAAATCTAAAACTTTAAAATTTTATTATCAATGATCTTCATTCACATTAAAATGAAAGAGATAGAGACGAAGAAAGGATAGTTTTTTTGCAACCTAATGACTAATAAAATAACTTTATATTTATGAAACAAGCATGTTTAATACCTTTCAAAACTCAGCAATGAAATTTATACAAATGTGAATAATTTAGGTTGCAATACAATCATCACAGGGAAAAAAAAAATACTGTAATAGCATTTCATTTAAATACTGATTTACACATTACAAGCTAACTGCCAGCAAATTCAAAGAAAAAAATATTTAAGTAAAAAATTACATTAGAAAACTTGTACAAAAAGTATAAAATACTAGCACAAGCAATCTGTTAACCTTATAGAGATGTGTTTTTTCTTTTTAATCCATGGGATAAAACACTCCGCAATTCATTAATATGATAGTATATAAAAAGCCTAAATTTGCCAGTATAATTAATATTAGTAAATAGCAAGGTCTTGTACACTTTTTTTTTTTCAAAAATAGGTTATGTATTTCCAAGACCATATTTCCAGAAAATGGCAGAAAAATTTATATATTCTGTGCATGTATTTACATTTTTTGTACACATTCATGGAATAAAGCATCATACATCAATTGCCGAATTTTCTTTCTTTTTATCATATTCATCAATATACCACTGTTGATTCAAATATATGAACTTGAGCATGAGCTTATAAATAGTATTTCTGGCTTTGATTTCAACATACATAGCTAAAAAGAATGCAAGAAAAAACAATGCTCCACAAATTAGTGTAATAATTTCAGACTGTGTTAGCTCCAAATGGGAAATTTCAGCCTTGGCACCTCGATGCTGCTTGAAACACATCACTGTCACAACGGCACAGCCGATCATAATTAACACCGATATAAGGAAGACAGTGTGCAATATTTTATCTTGCCAGGAACAATGAGGAAACTGCCAATGACCAACCTAAAATGTTAAAAACAATTAATTTTTCCTTTAAAAAAGGGAGTTTATTTACACAGATTTTATCCATATATATATATTTTTTAAATTACCTTAAATTTCTTATGCCAATGAAATTGATATTTGCAAAGCTCACAAGTTGGAGGTTTTCGAGATCGTTTATTGCAGATTTCAAGCCATTTCTGAAAATAAAAAGTTATATTAAAACATTTTAAAAAATTGTCAGCATATCAAAAAATTTTGAATACAATTTTGAAATTTAAAGAGGTAACACTTTTGAGCAATAAAAATGATTTATTTATGTGTCAGAGCAATAATATTTTGCTTATATATGACATGCCAACTTTGTACAAAATTTTACAAAAAATTATTACATAGACTTTAACTTAACACCTTTCTGAAATGAAATTATTTTAGAACGAAGATAACATTGAAAAAAAAAATCATATTGTGTGAAATTATTCATACCAAATTGCAGCATGCATAATAATTAAGAATAGCTTATTTCATTAGAGAAAGAGTAAACCCAGTACAAATAATTTTCGATTTTAAGAACTAATAATAAAAACACGAACCAGCAAACTTGAAAAAAATGGTGCAAATTATCATGTGTAGTAATATTTTATATATTATTAGTAAGATTCAGAAATGACCCAGAGTTCATTCTAGGTATGAAAAGAACAGGACACATTTGATGAAAAGGCACAATTTGAATTTTCACAGCAATATATTTAAGTAAATAAATTTGAATAAAATAATTTTAACTAGATAATTATAAAATTAAATAATAGTTGATAAATTTAATCAATTTTTCAATTGAACATTTTAAATTGGAAGTATTTCAATTATAACATGCAAGACTTTTTTGTCACAGTCCCTCTTTTTCCAATGTCTTCATTGAAGGAAATTGAATCACAGTTTCACTACATCAGCATTTTTATGTTAAATTGAAAAACTGGAGAGAGAGTCAAAATGAAATATTTAAGCAAGTGAAAATACATATACAACTGCAGTATCATATAGTAACACACAATTTTGCAATTTTTTTTCAACAAAAATAGTTAGGACAAGAGTTTATATAGAAATAAAATAATAAAAAATAGCTTCTTTCTGAAATGTAAAATTTAATAAATGACAAATTATTTTCTTCATGAACATTTTACCTCAAAATGTTAATTTAAGTAAAAAACAACAACAACTATCGATTTAACAGAGATCAGAAAGAAGACTTGTATTGTCCTGTCTAAGGAGAAATATGTTTATCTAAATTAATAATAAAATAAACATTTAGTTCAAATTATTAGCTCTATAAAAGCATTTAAAGCTATAATACAGTTTTGGATAAATATTTCCTCAAAAAATACTCTAGTGCTTTCTAAGAATAGAAAAAGTAATTGGTGAAAATAGTTTTGACATCATTATTTCATATTTTGAAATGCTTTTGGAACAATTTGAAAATTTAACACTACCTAACCCATGGCTACATTTTTTGTAAATATTTTTCAACACCAATAAACATTAGTAAAATTGCAAAATCTACTGTGAAATTACTTCAAGGAACATCAAACATCGATGAGATTTTAGATTTTCAAAATGACATATTAAAATCTTGTGTTACTCTAGAAAAACATATGGAATTGAGTGGAACACAAAAATTACACTATTTTTTTTAAAAAAGAGCGTACACAATTAAACCTTTGGGTTCCATATATTTGAGTGCATTTATCATCCACTATGAACATTTTTAAATAAAAAATGAGATCTAAATTTATCTTGCCAACCTTAATTATCATATATGATTGATAATTAACTCCTAATTGTAAGAAATTAATAAGTGTGTCCAGAATCTCAGTCACTAAGCTGTTAATTTTTTAAAATCAAGTTTTTGTCATCTTTTTTTTACAGATTTTTTGATTGAAGTTGGCTTTGATAGGAATAGTGATAAACAACTCATCTTGATGCATCTTGTGTTCTTTTATGGAAAAATATTTTCCTTTTTGGCTTAATATTTATTTTAGATTACTAATTTTATATTCTTAATGTACATGTACTTTGATTTTATCTGTTTTTACTTTGTATATTCTACCTAAATAATTTTTCTTTAATTTAACAATAGTTTTTCTTTCAATCAAGGGTATCAATGTACAGATACTTAAATCTTATGACTTAATTTCTAATGCACCAGTGCCATAATGAGATTGGGGACCCCTGACTTAAGGCTTCAAGATTACATTTTCTTAGTTTTTTTTTTCCCACTTTGAAATCCTACGAGGAAAGTTTTGCCTGACATGATGTTAGTGTGAATAGCGTTAGCATGCATAAGAGATATAGCGAATTTAATGTATAGTTAATAAAAAACAGAAACAGAATAATTGTCTCTCTTCAAGAATTATTGCATTGGATTCTTTTTAGAGTCCCTTGGTAGTATAGCTAATTTCTTTGACACCTATTGTGGATATCTAGACATAGCGAATCATCGAGTTTGTTTCAACATATCACTTTGTATACAAGAACAAGCAATGCTCACAGGATGCGAAATTTTTTGAATGCCTTATAACCCTGATTTCATCATAATATAGGGCAATAATACAGGATATGATTTTAAAGTTATCAGTAAAACAACGAGAGTGGAAGAATCTATCTAGGATTTTATTTAAACAGGCAATTTTGTTCCTTGATTGTTTGATACTATAAGAGGCACTTCTTGAAGAAATGTAATGAAAACTGCCAACAGGGTGCAGTGCTTGTAGATTAGGTAGGATTAGTAAATTCAAAGGAGGGACACATGACGGAGTCTCCCACACAACTTTCCAAGATTTAACCCTTGTTACCTAGTGAGTATATTTATATAAACACATGTTTTCAAAACTGATAAACTAAAAAATACTTTGTACAACATTAAATGAATCAAGCAGAGCAAATTTAACTTAACATGCTGATAAAACAAATACACCCTAATTCCTTAAACATCTGTTGACTCTTTTAAACAGAGCTTAAAATATGAAGGTTCTCTCATATTTCTTTGATATGATTATAAAATAATAAATTAACGAAATACTTTGTACACATAATGCTTGCTTGCTTTTCAAGTATTTAAAATACCATTCACTGGATTTAAATTTAAAAAATGTACAAAGAAAAAGTTGAACCCATTATTTAAATAAGATTTTGTTTAATTTCGCACTATAAAGCTTCTCAATCTAAATAATAATGGAACTTACAACTTAGATACTTGGTAGGATGACAATAAAATGCCAGAGCTGGTTTCTCAATTACTCTAAGGAATAACTCATGATAATGTAACTGAAACTGACCATGAAATCCACAACAACTATCACCATACTACAGTGGCTCTCGAAATTTCTCTTGATCAATGGTACATGAATCTTTGAAGGTATGCATGTCCTGCTAAAAAAAAGACAAATAGCGAAAGAACAAATTTATGAATACTCTACTTGGGGTACCATTCTAACTTTGTTAACAGACAAGGGGTACCATGACAAAAAGTCTGAGAACCTGTGATTTAGAATTCAGTTGCACTATACAGTTCTTATTTCATCTACACCCCCCAACCCCCGGGTTAAAAGTACAAATTCATTAGAATTTTGACTATACTTCATGCATATTAGAGCATCCTATTCCATTAATTTTTTTTTAAAGCTGTCAATCATTTGAACTTAAAAAATAAAAACAAGTTTAATGATACTTACCATCAAACAACCACAATGTATGTACCTTAAAGTACCAGTGCAACGGCAAGGTGATATCAGAGGATCCTCTGGTTTAGCTGCAGTGTGGCAAATTTTACAAGTTGGTAAACTGCTATCTCCAAAACTACTGGCAATACTAAGTTGGGCTGCAGATGCTGAACCTGATATATCCGCCCCACTAAATGTATGCCTAGCACTAGGTATAAACCATGCTTCATCAAGACCAAAATGTACATTATTTTCTTGTGAACCACTTTCACATGGTTCCCCAGCTTCACTAAGAGATTCTATGTCAAAAACCTTGAAATTGACATTTGGATTTAAATTGTTGCTTTTATGGTTATATTTATCATCTAATGCTCCACTCTGAGTAGTTTTATCTTCTATAAAATCAGAAGTTCCAGGTTCAGCATCCAGAAATGCAGTTGGCAATTGTTGCTGTAAAGAGTAACTACTTCTATGAGAAGGATGAGCAAGGTCACTCATTGCCATTGAATTCAAAATAGACTCTCGCCTAGAGCCTTGTAAAGATGTATTATTCATATCACAGTTGGGATGTTCTTCTGCATGGTGAGCCATTACAATCTGAGGTTTGAAAAAAGTTCGTTGCCATGATTTTAATAAGCTACTTTCCTTCCCTCTTTCATCTTGATTATCTTTTTCAGGAACATTTTTACTTAAAAAATATTCTGATATAGATCGCTTGGAAAGAAAATTTTTTCCTTTTAAATTGGAAGGATCTGTTTCTGGAGGTTTCTGATAAACTTTAATATTTAGCAGTTTTTGTCCTTCAGGCGAAGTATAATCAGATGCTATAAATGAATACTTGCAAGCCTTAGACATATAAAGTGACTTTTTGTCACTCAAATTTTGAGTTTTTTCAAAGACATTTGGAGCATCACCTGATACATTTGTAGAATTCATTGAAGTACTACCTGGTTCTTCTACAGATTTAGACATTTTGTTATTAGTATATGAACAATCATATGAGAATCGATCTGATGTACAATTTGAAGAGTTCATTAATGTCATGTTTAGAACGGCATTGTCTGATAACTGATCTTGATTAGGCACTATGCTATTGTACTCTGGTAGAGCACACATAATTGTACGGAAGACAAGTTTTAAAAAAGACAAGTCAATGATTTTTCATTTCTATTTATATTAATCAACCTCCAGGAAGGCACTATACATGCAGCAAGCCAATTAAGTCATAAAAGTATGTCAATCTGAAAGAGAAATGAAAATAGTAACTGGAACATAATTAAAACTAAATTTTTATATAAAATGTTTTTCATGCACAATTATACTGTTAATAAATGTTAGGGGCATAAAGACAAATACAAGTTAGGTATATGAAAAAGATAAAATAAGCACATCAAAACTCACCTTTCAGTAAACATTTTACAATTTTATTAATGACAAAGCTATACTAAATTTTCTTGGATGCACAAGAGAATCATAGTTAATAAGAGAAAATGCATTAGAGTTGTTCACTCTTTGCATTTTATATTTGTAAGGATAATTAATTATATCTCAATCAAAACTCTTATTTCCAATGGGAAGTTATTTTTGTTGGAATTGTTTCCAATGTGGAAGTTTTTGTTTTCCCGCCTTATATTATTCACACACACATATATATCGTTCAATAGTTATTTTCTCAACAAAGCCTTAAAATTCCAGTCCTATTTCATTTCTTTTTATGGTCATATCCCGAACTATTTCAAGCGTTACTCTCTAATCGAAACTTAAATAAAGAATGCGGATTTTGTAATAATTACTGTTATACAATCCAACCCCACACTGTTTTAATCTGGCGTAGGTTTGCACTGCGTGTTGGATCTACGATTGTACTCGTAGACTCCTTGATTTAATTATGAACAAATAAAGAATTTCAACATCAAAGTCTATATATTTTTCCGAATCGTCCCTTATAAATAGATGTTATAAGGAGAAAAATGTGCGATTTATTTTTTTGGTAATTTACTTTATTTTGGCGAATAAATTTCCTCTCCCAAGAGAGAAATAACCTATATTTTTATAACATACAAATAAAAATTTATTTCAATGGACAATCCATTGCAACTCCTTGGGCATAAGTATATAACACATGGATCAATACGTCCCGAGACTAACATTGAAAACAACATTTTTTTTGCAATTTTTTTTTTTATTCATCAACATAACACCTTTTGTTAATCACCTTTTAGGGTGATACAATCGTTCCAACGCTTTTCCAAATCTTTTTTTTTTCCCGCAAGAAATCTTTTTTGTTGCAAGTAAAATAGCGATAAACAGCTTTCTGAATCATCGACCTGCATAAGCTTTTGTTCCATCGAAAGCAATCGCGGCACCCACTTGAAAAACCTTTTCATGCTCAATTTTTCATGAAGGATAGTAAATACACTTCCATAAGGATATCTGTGTCATCATTTTCAGCAATCTCTAATGGAGCTTCCACCTTTACGATCTTTCATTAGAATTTTGTCACTTCCACTCACATTTCTTCCGGTGTACTGGTTTCCACAGGTCTACCCGAGCGTTCCGCGTCATTTGTGTCGGTACCACGACCACGTTTTAACCCGGCAACCACCGACAAATCGTTTTGATGGACAAGAGTCCGGGTAACATTTAACCATTGCTTGTACGGTGTGTTTTTACCCATTAAAAAACAATGTTTTATCAGAACACGAAACTCGGTTTTTTCCATTTTTTAAACAAACTACAAAACGACTTTACTCCAACCTCGATACCTCAGCTGTTTCTGGTCCGATCGACTTAAAATTTTGACACGTTTCAAGCAAAGGTTAGGACTCTAGAAAGACCTGGTTACTGGTTTACTACGAGCGCCATCTCTGGGTTAGTCTCGGGAGTTATTGATTGATGTGTTAGCAAAATTCAAACAGTATTAAATATATTCTAATTTTTAATTCGGAAAATTCATTAATTGATGACAATCATTTTATAACATTCTTATACAGATCAAGGTTATTATAAAGAAAATTAGACAGGTTTGAAATTGAATTTAAGATAGTAAATTTTACAACAGAAATGTGCGTTCCTTTTAAGGCTATTCTACTCGAACTAAATCAAAACGATTAAGACTCCCTTTTAGTGGGAAGGACGTAACTAAAAGAAGGGTTGAGGATTGAAAGAACAATTTGTTCTTTCAAACTTGTTCATCTTAAATAGCGAGAACACTCCAGTCGGTGGTCCGCCAGAAACCTGTACTTCGCTATTCCAAATTATTCAGAATTTCCTCTCTGCCTAAATCGGTGTATAGCCTCCCGTAACACGACACGTTAAGGAAAGCTGTACACCGGGAGAGAAGCCCGAAGGCATTGCCGACATAATTACCCGAGATCCGCTTTTGTCCTGGAAAAAGCTAATGCAGTTAGCCGCCATACCTATCCACGAAATGCTGAATCTTCCTATCAACGAATAGGGCTAGAGACGCACATTCCATGCCCGATACAGTTGCCGCATAGAGCCATCAATAAACGAACAATCACGGACAAGGCTCCGACAAGCGCTCACGGCAATGAGAGAAAACTATTCCGAATAGGTCGGACTCAAACAAGAACAAATAGAGGCGAACTAGTTCGAATCAGTAGTGGAACGAATGGATGGGTAAAAAGTCCGAACGGCAGCTAGCTCATCTCATTTCATTTTCAATAATTCATATCTATTTTATTATAAAGTTCTACACCCAAATGGAATAAAAACTGAGTACCCCTCCCCCATTTTAAATGAATTTTTAATATTCAATCTAATTCATATTATTTTTAAATTTACGCACCAATTGTAAAATTTATCGTACTTTTTTTAAATTAGGTATTAATAAGAAAGCGAAAAAAGCATTTATATAAAGTGCATAATAACAATGCACAAAAATTTTGCTCTTATGCTTTTTAATAATTATCCTAAAGAACATTTCTGATTGGTCAACGTGTATTCTTGGTTCTTATAATGTCAGATCAATTACTTGAAGATATTTTGTTACAGATTTATTTATACTGATGCAATATTTGACATTGCTATCAATTTGAATTTGATCAAATCTAAGAATGATTTGCGAATAATTTATGAAAAAATTTCCTTCGTTTTGATTCTTATTGTGTATTAAGAAAACGAATAAGATTATATTATGAATTTAAATGTTATTTATATTTCATAATATAAATTTGCTCTCCTTTTACTAAAAAAATAATTAAACATGTTTATGCGCATGGTATTTAATGTTTGCATACACAGCAAACTAAAATAAAACAAATTTAAAACATTATTTTTGTGTGTTTTAGAAAGAGTACAATATCTCATGTATTGCATATTAAGGCATTATAAACGGACTTATATAATTAATTTTTTTTTCTACAAAAATATTAAATGCTTCTGCCTACAATTCATAATATACTTTATGATATAAGACGTTTTGAAATTCTTCTTGACAGCAATTTGTTCATTTTATTTATTTGGAATATGTAAGTGAGTGAGTGAGTGATAGTAGGTTTTAATGGCGCAAGAGCCAAAGTAGGCTATGCTGCGCCAAACACTTGTTAAAATCTATTAAAAAGTAATAGCCTTAAAAACACAAGACAAACACGAATAACACACAAAAGATAAAAAAAGTTAAAAATCAAATGTGGTGTAAAAGGCCAATATGACGTAAAAAGACAAATAAATTATGGTGGGGTTTTTCCCCCACCAGGTCAGATAGATTTAAAACAGATGAATGAAAAAAAGTCCGGCGATGATGATCAAACACCGGACAGTCAATTAAAATGTGATGAATAGAGTAAGGGACATGGCAGGAAGGACACTCGGGAGCATCTTCTCCAAACAAAAGATATTTGTGAGTAAATCGAGTATGTCCAATGCGAAGGCGAGTCAATCTGACATCGGCTCTTCGCATTGGAAAAACAGGCCATTCTCCAATAATCGACTTCACCGAGTGTAATTTGTTGTTAATTTGTAGATTCCACGATTCCTGCCATGACTGATGAATAAGCATTAAAATATGACGTCGAATGTCCTCAAATGGGAATGCAAGCTGCAGAGGAATCGTCGCCGATCGTGCAGCCGAGTCCGCTTGTTCATTTCCTAAAATACCTACATGACTAGGTACCCAACAGAATTTAATAATATAACCCTTGTTATAAAGACAACAAACCATGTCTGCAATCTCCATCACAATAGGGTGACAGCGATCGTTCAAATTGACCAATGTTTCCAGGACGCTCCTGCTGTCAGTATATACAACGAACTTTCGAGAACTGGATTTCTCGACAAATTTCAGGGCACAGTAGATGGCGACTGCTTCGGCAGTGTAGACACTGCAGGAAGAGTCGAGCTGGTAACTGTGCCTGATGTCATTTGAAACGACACCACAGCCGACGTATCCAGTTCCTTTCGATCCATCTGTATAAATAGGAATAAAATCCTCATACTGATAGCGATGGAAGGCAAAGATTCTCTGGAAAACAATGGGACATGTGTTGGATTTGCTGAATAAAGCAAAAGGGTTATGAAAAGTAAATCTTGGTACATTCCATGGAGGAAATTTAATAAAATTTCGTTGTTGAATACCCAAATCATGTAGGCTGAGTTCCTCGATTATGTCTTTCACCCTTTCAGAAAAAGGACGAATGAAAGAAGGACGGGCACTGTACAATCTCATTAAAGACGGGCTGATACTAATGGTATGTAATGGGTGAGATGACATTTTGAAATGATAATAGAGCGACAGTTTCAGGCGCCGCGAATCCAAAGGCAGCTGGTTACAGAGGACATAGAGACTCTGCACAGGTGACGTTTTGGAATATGTAAATACACTTGCGTGCAAAGTTAAGAGAATTTGCACATTATGTCGGATTTCTGAAAAACTAATGGACAGATTTTATTGAAATTTGGTATGAATATACATTTATAACAGAGAAAGGGATGTATCATTTAGAAGTCATTCTAAGTTCGGATGATTATCAGTAAAGCTCAGAGTGCAGGGATGCCCAGAATCCACTTTGTGTTAACTGTCAACTCCGAGGACTGAAACCTCCCTTCCTCACTACTAGCCTTCGACGACTTTTCTTTTCATATTATATTACTCATACAGAGAAAGAGAAATCCCAGATTTCTGTAAACTCGAAATAACTCCATTGCCAAGTTTTTTTTGTTAACTAACTGAAAATGAATCTAAAATGAGGTATGGTCCCCACTTGCAGTCAGACAGGTCGCACAGCGAGACGGCATAATGGTCAGGAGGCAGTTGAGGAGTCAGTGGCAGTCGATCCCACTCTTGCGGCAAGGCAGTTTTTAGCTTCGGGATGATTTTGTGAGTGGGATAGAGAGATGCAACTGCTCTCCGAAGAGCGTCCCAGATATGCTCTATAATGTTAAGGTCAGGAGATATGGTTGTTTAATCCATGAAGCGAATATCCTCACTTTCTAGGTAATTGTCAACCAACTAAGCTCTGTGTGGTTTGGTTTTATTAACGTCGCGCTGGAAGCTATTGGCGACGGACCTCGTAATTTTGAATCTCGGTCAAGTGACGAGGACGACACCTGAGCTGGCACCCCCTTCTCCTAACTTCCACACCACGCAACGTGATGACTTTGGGTCCCGATAGATTTAACGTGCATGAGGCCCCGGTTACACGGCGGGTCTTTAGTGGCATTAAGGCTCGAACCCCCAATTCAACGAAACCGCTGGCTGCGAGTCCGATGCCTTAACCACTAGGCTACTGCGGCCTGAGTTCTGTGGTGGAGCAGCGTTGTGATCCATTTGCAGGAACCTGAAATCAACTGCGCCCTGAAAAGTTGAACAAAGGAACCTTAAATTTCATTTCTATACCTCATAGCAGTCAAGGAGCCTTTGTCAAATTCAAGTATGGGTGTACGGCCGTCCAAAACAATGCCTGATCATACCATTATATGTTCATCACCTTAATGATCATTTTCCCTGATGATAGAAGGATGGTATTGTGTCCCAGACTCTCTTAAGATACAGAAAAGCCTAGAATGAGTATCCAGGCTGAATCTAGAAACATCTGTAAAAGGCACGGTACTCAACTGAAGTCTGGTCCAAGGCGTATTTAGTCTTTACCATGCTTAAACACGGTCTCTTGTTTGTTGTAGTGAACGGGACGCAAATAACGGGTCTTCTGATTTACAGCTCTCTCGCATGAAACCTTACGGCAACTGTATATCGTATAACTCGGGTTTCAGTGGCAGCACACAGTTCACGTGAGAGCTGTAGCAATCCTGTGTCACCGCGCTGAAAGTGCCAAATAACGATCCGCATTCGTCGTTGTGGATCTTGGTTGACCTTGTCAAAGTCTTCTTGATATGTATTAAGTGTCCTGAAACTATTTTCACAAATTGCAGACGACACTGGGTCTCACATTGGACTCTACAGCCATTTGCGCTTGTGACTACCTGCCTCCAATTCTCCATCTCATTCCGTCAACCATATGTTCGTGGCTACTCATTTTACCTGATACCTTATAAAATTTATCGAACTTTCGCGAGAAACGCTGCAAATGTCGTGGAGAAATACAAGCACACTAATCGCCGGTAACCCTTCGTGCGTTTGTATCCCACCCACAGTCACAGCTTCGCAGACACAAACATGTACATTTACGTATTCAATTCTGAACATTTGCGTACTTCTTCGGAGGCATAATTAGTATTTAGGTTCCCTACTTTCTGTAAAATAGATATAATTTGCAAATTCTCTTAGTTTTACACTCACGTGTACATAAAAAATACTTGTATTTAGAAATTACCAAAGACATTTTATTTTCACTATCTGCCAATATAAAATTGCATTCTATACAGTACTAATTTAATACAAAACATAATTTTTTCCCTAAAACTCCACCTATACGATTTTTCCTTAAACGTGTCAAGTAATCATATATCGTAATTATATAGTATCAAATTCTTTTCAAGACCTTTTAGATTTTGGCTCGAGGAATTTAAAGAACAAGTTAAAAAACAGTTCTTTAAAAATGAACAAGAGCCGGTATGAACAGTTCAACCAAAAGAACAAAAATTCACATCCCGTCTAAAGTTCAAGCAGAAAATTCAAATTACATAGGCCGAGCAGAATAGAAATAGCTCTCCCTCAAAAACGTGGGTCAGTCAGAAAGTTAGTTGCACTACTTCGTAAAAATTTTCAGTCAAACGCTGTTTTGATGAAACTGTGCGGCAACACTTCAGATATTTATCTTTATCGTGTGACGTAGCAGCTTTCACAAGAGTATTTTAGTTTTTCTGATAATCAGTTGTAAACATGTCTCGACAACAGCACGTGGCGTCCAAAATGGAAATGCGTGCAGTGATTCGTTTTTTTTTTTTTTTTTTTGTGAGCGAAAAGGTGTAATTGCACTGAAATTTTATCGACAATTGCATGAAGTGTATGGTGAAAATGCTATGTCACGTCAAGCTATCATGAAGTGGTGCAACATGTTTGAGAACAGAAGTACACATATTGTTGACGCTGAGCGCGAGGGAAGACCATCAATTGGGACAAATTCTGAAAACGCTGCTCGCATGCAGCAAAACAAACGTGCGGACTATTAAAAAATTTTATGTTTGAAGTTTGGGATCACCTTCCTTATAGCCAAGACCTTTCACCTTGTGACTTCAATGTTTTTGTTAACATGAAAGAAGAACTTTCAAAGCGACGATAAAACTCAGATGACGAGGTGAAAGCTGCAACTCAAGAATGGTTATCGAGCATGATTTCTTTGCAGAAAGCATCGAAAAACTTGTACTACGCTTCGACAAATCCTTGAATGACGGAGGTAATTACGTTGAAAAGTAGATTTTGAATGGAACTTTTAAGATACAAACAACGTTATTGTAAAATTTATATGCTGTTTTGTTTTCTTAAGCAGTGCAACTAAGTTTTTGACAGACCCTCGTATATCTGTGAGTGTGTGTGATGAACCCGTTATCTTTTGGATTATCTCGTTTTTACACCCAACCAAATCCTATCAACCAACTTTCATACGCATATTAACTACAGCTTTCTCTCTCGCAATGAAATCTATATTTCGCAGAATCGCGCGTATAATATTGTGGCTTCGAGAGCTCATTTTAATTGCCAAGTTAACAAAATTTCGGAACTTTACCGTTCATCTCGGGAACAGAAGTCGTTGCTGGTCGCTCTCTTTCACTTTGTTCTGTTGCCTGGCGGTCGTTTGCGGCTAACAACATGAATGGTGTCTTATTTTCGCTTTTATGTATATCACGTTTCATGTACTGATTATTTGTATGAAGGTGAAACATCTGAAATCATTAAATTAACCAAAAAGCCAGCTACTTTCAGAACTGAACACCGAGGCACCGACGTTGTGTTTCCTATATATATTCAAGTGAAATTCACTCTCCATTCGTTTGATTTTTCTATTTTGCTTTAATTGCATTTCCACTTTCTACTAACTGCGTTTTGACAGTTGTCATTTAAATCTTAAAGGGGGAAGAGTGTGAATTACTCCGCAATGCAATCAACACTCTTCGAGATGGAAACAAGTCGCTGCGAAGATAAGGATGAATGATTTTCTTTCCCCTTCTATTTTCATTCACGACTAATGATAAGGGTGTAAATTTATAGCCCCTACTGCCAATTCGTATAATTTCCCTAATTTTCCCATAAGGAAGGGCTACTCCCCAATGCTGACCATGTCCAAATTTAGGGCAGCATTGCATTGATGACACTCAGCTTTATCTTAGAAGGACGACTCACAGGATTCTTCTCCTCCCAAGGCATTAGGTATTGTTTTTTCTAGTTATATTCAAACACTTAAAAACCACCTGCCTGAGGGTTATACAGGAAACTGCTTTATTGCACCTTCAAATAAATTGTCATCTCTTCCATTCAGGGTCTTTTTCCACTTTTTATTTTTTCAACTCTCAAAGAATTAGTTTCGGATACTTAATGCTTTCGTGTATCCAATATATCACTTGATTCATAAAACATCTTCAATGTTATTTAGATTTATATGTTTGAAGATTTTATTTTAAAATTTAAATGTTAATTTGAATAAGGTATAAGAAATACTCCGAAATTGGTACAGTGATTATTTGCAAAATGTACAGTTTTCATGGCTTAACAATCCAAAGAAAGAAATTGAATCAATTGGTTGATGAATTAAACTAAATAAAATAATCAAGATAACTAATTCAGTATCAAGTAAAATTTTATTTTTGCTCGATAATAAATAACATTGAAATAATTAGCCTGATTATATCAGTTGGATTATATATATTTTATTGAAGATTAGAAATAATCCTTTTACCACTATATAAAAATGATTGTGGCCGGGTAGCCTAGTGGTCATGGTTTTGGATTCGTGACCGGCGGTTTTTGTTCTGTCGCGGATTCGATCACTGGCTGCCAAAGACCCACCGTGTAGCCGAGGTTGATTAAATCTGTCGGGGCACAAAGTCATCCCTTTGGCGTGGTGTGGAAGTTAAGAGAGGGGGTGCTAGCTCAAGTGTCGTCCACGTCACTTGACCGTAGATTAAAATTACGAAGTACGTCACCAATATCCCTCGTGTTGCCTCTAGTGCGACGTTAATAAAAAACTAAACTAATAAAAATGATTATTAATCGCTTTAATTATGTTACTGTGAATACAAATAGGTTAAGTTCTGTCTATTTTTTGCGATTTTTTTTTTTAATAATACTTGTTTAGTAAATTTTTTGCCTTTTTTTAAAATTTTTTTTTTTCTTCTTAATTTTAATTTAGGTCATCAATGGGGGAGACAAATTATCGGAAGTTTCTTTAATGAATTTTAATAGTATTGTTTTTTAAAACTGATTTAAGTATATGGCAAAAAATATTAAATTTAAAAAGATAACTTGGTATAGGTTTTTAAATACATTCTTTAGTTTTGTACAGTCAAACAATCAATCAATAGTTTGGCTGTTATAATTCGGTTATATCACGCCATATTGGAACGAGATGAGCATAACTATTTAGGTTGAGGTAAAAAAATCACAACTTCTTAATTTTTAAAAAATATTTTTAAATGCGTTTTATGGGTATAGATTATTTTTAAGATTATGGTTATTTACTTTGGTTTTAAAGCAATTGCTTACTTTTATCATTTTTTAAATTTAAAATTCTATTCGTTTCTGTGATTGTTTTATTAATGTCGTACTGAGAAGCAACATGAGGGCTATTGGCAGAATGCCCAAGGGGACCGAGCTCAGCCAAGGGGTTTAGAGCTACGAACTGACCTTCCGGGAGACATAATCTCTCCCGTACACAGCAATTATGGACAAAAGAACATAAAATATTACATAATTTCGAAATCAAAAATAAACAAAGCTTACAATGTATTTGCGGAGCAGGAAATGTACATGACAGAAATAAAAAAATTATCAGTAAAATTTTTTCTCGAAGAAACATGACGTACAACAGGTGACTTATATTTGGTTAAATGGTACAATATAAAACGCGTCCACAAACTCGTGAACTAAAAATGAAGTATTAGACAAAAAAATATACATTTTTACAAGGTATATAATTACACGCACACAATAAGGAAAATTGAAATTTTAAAAAGTATAATCAAATATTAAAATAACTATGAAATTTGTTGAGTAATTTTACGAGCTGTAAGAATACAGAATTTAAGCTTGAAATATAAATAACGATTTTCACACACGGACTTCAGCTGAATAGGTTTCGCTTCAACAATAGGAGAGTTTAAATGCAAACTTTTGGTAAAAAGGCAAAAGAAAACGTCGTAGTCAGCATTTCCAACAGAGCCATAGGAGCATAAGTTTATATATTTCAAATTAAAACGATTTCATATAACTATCAAAGGGACCATGACCAGTTCAGAAGCGAGTAATAAAACCAGAATTGGGACAAAAAACTCAGATTTGGTCTTGGAATATAGGATTGAACAAAAATACCGGTATTACAAGTTGATCACCAGACCTCCCAGTTAGAAAGAGAAGCTTAATTATTAAAATCTTAAAATATACAAGGTGTGGTTATTAAATAACGTGACTGACGTTAAAAACAAGTTATTTTGATGTCATACATATTTAATTATTATCATCTTCAATATATACCCCTCCTCTATCCTTACAACGCTCTATGCGAGTCTTCCATTGTTCGAAACAGTACCGGAGGTCTTCTGTCAGCTCCTTCAAGACGCGTGCCGTTTTCTCTTTCACAGCTTCAACGATTTAAATCTTTTCCCTTTTAATGCAGAGGAAACAGATAGAAGTCGCATGACGCAATATCCAGCTAATAAAGCGGATTGTCTAACACTGGAATGCTGTACTTGGCTAGAAACCTCTCGACAAACAATGTGAAATGATCTAGTGCCTTTTCTTTTTTTCTAGGTGGAAAAATTTGCTGCACGGATTCTTAGTCTATTCCTACAGTCTCAGCAATCGCACGCATAATTAACTGACGGTTAAATCAAACCACATTACCAGTTGTTTCAATATTGTCAGCGGTTTTTGATGCGGGAGGGCAACCCAGACGTGAATCATCTTTAACGTCTTCTCGGCCGTCTTGAAAACGCTCAAACCACTCCAAAACACGAGCACGCTATAAGCATTCATTGCCATACACTTCTTGCAATAAATTATCAGTAGCGGTTTTTCCCCGTTTCATGTGAAATGTTATAATTCGTTGTTCACTAATTTTTCCAGCGAAAAAAAAACTCTAATGCGAACGAAGGCTACGGGTATACGGTTTGTTTACAGAAACGAGTAGCATTGCATTCGAAGTTTAGTTTAGTTTTCATTAACGTCACACTAAAAGCAACACGAGGGCTATTGGCGACGGACCTCGTAATTTTGAACCTCGGTCAAGTGACGAGGATGACACCTGAACTGGCACTCCCTCTCCTAACTCCCACACCACGCCATGTCGTGTCATAGATCATAGTCACGCGAATCATAGATGTGACACACAATTAAAAGAATTTGAAGCTATTCTTTGCGCAGATGGGTCTCTAATTCCGAAATTGGGATCCGAGGTAAAAATGGAGCACGGAGTATGAATTCCAAACATATCCCCACAGATGTTTAACCCCGGAGATTGAGAATGTCAGATGTTCTAATTCATCATCATGCTCTTCCAACCATTCTCGAACACATCTAGAGTGTGTATAGAAGTGGTATCGTATTGAAAGACGGCTGTTCTCCAGGGAAGATAGTTTGGACAAACAGATGCAGTTCATCGGTCAGAATTCTTCGATAGCGATCGCCTGTTATCCTCCCTTGTGGGAGAACAAATTGACAAAGACCACGCCATTATATTGCACCCCCAGACCATACGAAAGCCATTTCCGTGTTTTAGAGTCTGTAGCAGGTAGGCTGGGTTCGTTGCATCTTTGGGGATACTCACTCATAAACGTGATCGGTGGTCTGAAAGTGGGTGAATACAGATTCATCAGACCAGATTTGTTGGCGCCGTTGAGGGGTCCAGACTCACTGATCTCTTCCCCATTGGTGTCGGTTGAAAGCGTTGAAGAAATGGGATCCTGATTATGTCTGTTTAGGTCGGATGTAAATTTGCCAACAATTGCTAGTATTTTGAGGGCCACTATGCATTTCAACGGTCGTCTATCTTGCACTATCGTCCACAACTTTTTTTTTTGCTGACATCATCTTAGCATCTTTCAAGAATGTTGTCATAAAGGCAAATATTTTGCTTCTTGCAAACCCCACAACGTTTGATATCCCAATTACGGTGCCTCCAACCACACGTGCTCCAACAATCATTCTCCTTTCGAATTTTGTCAGGTCTGACATTGAAGCTTATTACAGAGAGGGCGAAGGGCGTATGCAAATCTTACTACACCCATCCACTAATACCTTTCTCTGCATAATCACTAGGAGGCAGATTTCTGTTACGAAAGATGCGGCTATACTACAGCTGTGAAATGTGATCGCCGTTTTCACAAGTATTCGCATTATGTCACCCATCTTTAGATAGCAAAAACAGCTTCATTTCGTAGCAAGTAATCATGTACAGCAGCGCCATTAACATCACATGCATATCAACAACTCATGACAAAGACTTCTAAAAAGATAAAGGTGAAATAATAATTATACAAGTCAAATATTAATATCGTATTTTCGAAATATTTCATTTCGCGATTCATTAAGATAAATTTCATATTTAATTTCTACCAAAGGGGTGCAAGAGAATCATTTACATAGAAGAGGTTCTAAAAAATTTTTTTTTAAATAAGCTATGTAACAATCAGAAAATTTTTTAAAAACAGAGAAATCAAAAGTGTTTGTTTATATTAGAGAGAAATACCCTTCCGGAAATACATTATCGGCCGAGCCCCCATGTGGTGGTTGGCATCAGTATGTTGCTAAGAGCCAAGCTCATTTTAAGAGGAAAAATGTTTTATTAAATGATAAAAAATGAAAGAAAAAGACGAACACGTCTTTCGCATTTCTGCGTGTTTAAGCCTGGCACTCTTACATCCTAATCTCCATTGCAGGTAGAGCTGCTGCAGATCAGCGGGACACACAATTCCCTTAAATATATATGTGTGTGCGCGTTAACCTAATTTTAGTAAAGTTGGCTGGAATATAGATAATTTTTTTTTTAAAAAAATTCCAATAGATTCAGGGTTAAAAAAATCGAATAAAACCTAGACAAATAATTAATATGTGATAGCCTTTATTCGAAAAATAACACACGGAAAATACCAAATTCAATGATTTTCTTTTTTACTAATCATATTAATGTGATATCGCTCGTAATATAAATAGAGGCCAGGAATATAACCCATGCATATAAAAGGAAAAGTATGTGTGTGTATATAGACAACGTAATACAAAAATGGGAAGATGTAGAGTCACGAAATTTAATACATTGAAGCTATAAGTGACGATGATGTGTATCTCGATGATTACTTCGGCACAAATTAAGTCACGGTTTATACTACTTACTATTTATTATTCTCCACTGATTTTTTCGGAGATCGCAAAATTCGTTTATATTTCATTAAAAAATTATATTAAAAAACACTTTCATAAAATTTTTGTCGAGTTTTATTTAAAATATTCACCCGTACGCAGAACGGGTACTACAACTAATTTCACATAGCACTAAAAAAACAATTTCAAATTAAGTAGTTTAAACTAATGCTGAAGCAAGTTATAAGTTCCTCCTCCACAACACACAAATGAGGCATAAAACACCATTTATTACCGAAACAAAAGGGGAGGAAATATGTATTCCTTCGCAAAAAGGATTTCTTTTCCTCTTTCATAGTTTAGTGATTTCTTTTCTAATAACCAGCCTCAAGATCAATTCCAAAAAAAAAAAAAAAAAAAAAATCCGAAAGAGTATAAGGGAAGTTCTCTGAATGTATTTTATTTTCCTATTTTTTGGATTATTGAAAGTATTTTAAAAGATAGTTTTTTAGTGTTTTGGATGCAAATTTTTAGATGTTTAACTTATATTTTAAATACTAGTAAAGAAAAGAAAAATAAAGTAAACTCAAAGATTCTCCCTCCTCTCACTTTACACAACAATGCCTTTTATTTCATACTATTAAAAGCAATAATCTAGATTTGAGATGGAAATTATTTAACTCTACTGGATTAACATTCGGTTCGAGTTTTATTTTTTGATTGATTGTTCATTAACACGGCACATTTAAAAACATGAGTTCTATTAGCGACGGACCTCGTAATTTTGAATCTCGGTCAAGTGATAAGGACGACACGGGAATTGGCACCTCCTTCTCCAAACTTCCACACCACACCACACCAATGGGAGGATTCTGTAAAGTATCAAATGTCAAATGGCAAGTCAACAAACGTCTTAAGGCTGTGTTCGCCTGATATCATGGAACAAGGCCCAAATTCTTAAAATTTTCCGATAGACAAGATGTCACAATTTCATTATATTGTGTTTTTCTGGTTGTGACAATTTAAAATATCCCATTCTCAAAATTTTAAATTATAAATACACACAATTTTTTACTTCGATAGATAAAAATAGACATCAGTTTATCATTACAGTACAAGAAACTATGTATGGAACATATTTTATGGAGGAAGAAGTGGACTAATTTGAACAGAAATGATTCGTGTAATAAAATATGTTGCCTTCTATTGGATAGCAAAAATGTTAATGTTGGAACATTTTAAAATTGGCGGTGGTGAAGGGGTTGAATTTATATTTAGCACTGTATCCTTCAGCGAATTTGCCTTTTCATGCAACAAGAGTTTCAAGGTCATTTCTACTTACCTCCTCATTCACCTCAAACAACACCAGTTTTGATACAATTTGGAAGGATTAAACGGTGCATCTTCTGCTTACACAAAATTCATTATACACAGTTCATAAAATACTTTCAGCATAATTTTTACAAATTATTTGATTATTATAAAAAGTATAACTAAGTTCTGTTTGTCTTGTACTGTTTGTCTGGTCTTATTCAAAATAATTGAAATCACAAAGCGCATTTAATAACAACATTTAGGAATAAAACATCAAGACTTAAGCAACATACAGTGACCTCTCACCTATGAGCAGAAATATTTTTTTTTGACTTTTTTGAATTCCTATTTTAATATGGCATATGAGCAAATACATTCTTAAAATTTTTTTTTCAACCCACTGTTCTCAGAATTCTTTAGAACATATTTGTTTAAAACATATTTAATGAAAAACTGAAATTTTTTTTTTTCTTCTTCACTTAAAAAAATTGATATTAAAAAATCTAAGAGAATCTGACGGTATATTTTTAAACCCAAGTATATGAAATTTTGTAGCATGGCACTAACAATAACATCTACAAGAAGATAAGTATTGTAGGAACATAAACTGTTTATTGTTCTCTTTCAAAACGTCAGAATAATCAGACTGCACGTGAAGAGTGGGGGGTGGAAACATCATTACAAGAAAATAAACTCTTAAAACAATTATTCACTCAATTTCATGCTTGAATTAACAGGACAATAAAATCACAATAGGAAATAAATTACTAGTAATGGCAAGGTTACGTAAAAGCAACTAATGAAATCAGCAGTACATGCACTTTTATTTTTATCTCTCAAAAAACATTACGAAAGGATACAGAAACAAGCAAATTTTCAATAGCTTGGTGCAAATTTGATTATCTTTTGAAAATGGTAAATTTCTTTCTCATCAACACTAGATCTCAATTTTATAGATTATAATAGTTACAATCACAATAAATAAAGCTGATTCTTTAAAGCTCCATACAAATATTTTTTGCTCACAAACAAGCAATACAAATGTAAAAACTTGTGTAACAGCAATGCATGCAAGCGTTTATGTTACATTTATTTAAAAAAAAAAGCCTCTTTGCAGTATGCAAAGGCACCAGCCGCTTTTGAGTAAAAGCGGCTGGTTGAAGAGAAGGGATAAAGACGTGGGAAAAAATGCACACAACCCTAGGAAAAGTAATGGAGGGGAGGGTGATTGTTCAAATATGTCGCAATTAGAAGCAACACAAAGGTAACTGGCGACGGACTTGGAAATTTTGAGTCTTGGTTAAGTGACGAGGACTCAACAGATTGGAGCCTCAACAGATTTAAGGTGCATTAGCCCCGTTACACGGAGGGTCTTCCGTGGCATCAGGACTAGAACCAGTGACGTGGTGGAAAAACGCCAGCCGCGAGCTCGAGACAATGATTACTCGGCTATCGCAGTGTCTACAAAAAGGAGGTGGTAGAAGAGATAGGAAATTCTGTTCTTTTCGACAAACTATTTAGTTCAGGTTCCCCAAACAAAACCTCAAATGCATTCAAATGAATTTCACACAACATTATTACTAAATATATACAGGTTTCGATTACTTATTTAATAAAAAAATTAAGTCAGTTGCATTAAAAAAAAAATCATAATTTGTACTTAATTATGAGAAAGTGTGAAGTTCAATGATGCAAGAGCCTGATATGGCTATGCTGCGCCAAACAAGGTGTAACTGCGATCTAAACGTTTGAAAAAATAGGGGGGAAAACGATTGATAGGGAGGATCAAAAACAGAAATGGTAGCCAGAGTATCCCGAAGGCGCATCATCTGTGTTTTACTTAAAGATAGTAGTACCCAAGAGAAAGGGAAAAGATTATTAGGGTACCTAGAGTGAGTGATGCACGTACTTACCTGAAGAAGGTTAGCTCTCGAGGGCAATGAATACTATATAAGCAGAACAGCATTTTCTTATTTAACAGCAGACAGGGAAAAGAAAGTACCTTTGGTAATATCTCACTATGTCTCTCTAAAGCCCAGCGTTCTCACTTGGATGAACAATTAAAAACATAGATTTAGAACAATTCTTTGATTTTTCGCTATTTTTCGAGCTCTCTTAAGTTCCAATGTTTAATTATATATTAATTTATTAATAAAATGAAATTTTAATTTCCTCTCTTAAGTAACAATTACTCGTACCAAATATGACTTATTTTTATAATGGTGAGGCGGTACATTCTATTAAATTTAATAAGAAACACCGTAATTAAACACTATAGCCAAAAAATGCTGAAAAAATTTATTCACATTTTTTAAAAATATTAAACAGTCTTATTAAGGCGAAAGAAAAAAAAAAAAAATCCAATGACTAATTATCTTAGTATATAAAATAATTTTTTTATATTACAAAAATATTCTATTTCTTATTCCGTATTCTATTCTCATACGGTGGAAGAAAAAAAAATCATTGAATTGTGCATTAAGAATAAATTAAGGCATGTAAGTTGTCACGGTTTCTCATGCGTATTTCCCTCAAATCTCAGAGGTGGTTTTACTCCGATGGTTGATGATAACTTCGCTTCGTGGAGAAACCGTGATATACGTAAATTAGCCTTTCTGTTTAAGAAGAAAAATAGCGAAAAGAAATGAGGAATTCCTTTCCACTGCACTTCTTCATGAAATGAGAAGGAATCTAAGAGAAATTTCAGGTTTATGGCGCAAGAATCAAATCTGGTTATAATGCGGTAAACAATGTACATATTTGGTATAGACGTTTAAAAAAGTGAGGTGGGGGAGATAGATTACAGATTGACAAGAAGGGGTTGAACATAAAGAAATCTCAGGAGTATACAAAGGGGGCTTATCACCCCCAAAAGTATAAACCAATGGGGAAAAAAGATCACTAGGATACCTCGGGGTCATGATGCCCTCACTTACCTAAAGATAGCCCTTGAGGGGATAAGAAGAAGTCATAGGAACGCTACAGAGTTTCATGTAACTTTGAGACAATATACAGAGCGTGTGTAATTGAATCAGATCTCGTCGTTAGAAATCCACTGTAATCGTATCCAGTTATTAGAAGTCTATTCTATCTCTAATTATTGGAAGTCTACTGTTTAAGATTTCCCGAGGTATATAGATATCTTTATTACAAGATTTGCTTAGTACGAATTAAGATAATCACTCTGCATATTTAATTAATTTTGATAATGATTATTTAAAATATTGAATAAACTGGTTAAATGTTTTGATTGATTATTATTGAGTGACTGTCTTACTCACAACGAGGAAATCATTTTTGTACTATTGAATAAAAAACATATACACCAATCCATATAAATATACAAATAAAACATTGCAAACAAAGAAAATGAAAAATAAATACTATATATAAATGTGTGTGTAACAAATTAAACAAACTTTCAAAGTTAGTCTTTATTGTTAGTAATTATTAAGGTTCAGTTAGTTAAGCTGGGTATAAAATAAAAATAATTAAAAAAACATGTAAAATTTGACCCTACATAAATCATTAAACAGTCAGCACTTTATTAGTGTTTTTTTGAATTTTTTTTTACCTAGTCATCTAAATTAAGATTAGTTCTTGAAGTTTGGTGGCTTTAGGAGCATATCGGTTAATTTTAAGCGATACTTTAATTTTATTATATTCATAATTGAAATAATTTATTCTGGCGTCAGTGCCGTTCTCCGGGATGATTGATTCAGAAGCGTATAAATAGAGTTCTAATGAATTTTGACAAAGTTCCTGAATCAGCGTTAAAAACGATTTTCATACATGGAATTCAGCTGACAATTTCTTGACAATTTGACACATTTGTTTTTCAGATAGTCTAAAATTATTACTACATTTACTTAAATACTGGTGACTATACTTTTTCAAAACATTATGAATCAACTTGTCGTGTCTGCCCTTCATTATTAAACTCCACAGACATCATAAAGTTTAATTAAATTGTCAATAAGTTCACAAACCAACTGAAGAGACGTCAGAAAAAAAAGGAGAACACGTTTATTAATTATCGTCATAGAATATATAAGGTCGCTCTCTCTTAAATCCCTATTTACTCACTTTAATCCAAACTTATTAAATAATGTGTCTTAACTTACCAACTCTCTCCACAGAGTAAGATACTTCTTAAAAACAGCAGATTCAATTCCTATTCCTCTAACCAAAAGTAACTTCTAACCAATTTTACTACAAGCGATTAATTACAATGATTCACTTCAATTTACAAACATTATCAGCCTGGTGTTATCATCCATCTCCCTTCATATTCCTTTCAATTCTATTTCGCTTATATATCACTATGCCTAGTTCAATCCATTGCACTTCTTATCTACATCTTATTTGCCTAATCACGTTTCATTCGGTTGGCAAGGAGATGGAATTTTATGTAATTCAAATTACAAAAAGTCCTCAAGGTTAGATGAAGAGAAACCCGCGAATAATCCAACGCCACAAACTCATTATTAAATTAATACTTTTTATTTAAAAAAAAAATCGAAATTATTACAGTTTAAATCCCAAATAATTATATAATTGTTACAGTTTCTTAATATACCTTAATAAAAACAGAAAACAATTTAATCCAAATTTAAATCCAACGACGTTTTTTAATACATTGGAATGAGCTGTTTATGCATTAAGAATACCATCATTCAAAGATATTTAAAAACATTTAACGATTCACACTAGTTTTTCAGATGATTTGTAATCATTACTATATCAAAATAAATACTGTTGCCTTTATTTTTAATATGTCGGATTCAACCTATGATTTAATGATATATAAAAATATTTACAAAACAAAAATCTTTTATTTTGAAATACAAAATAGTAAGTTTAATGATAATATAAAATAGTACACAACTTAAAAATCATTAACAGTTCAAAAATATATCTTGCTTTTGCATAAAATACTTAAAAACTTATCTTACAAGTACACGAACAAACGCTGAAATGAACTAAGGGGCTTTGAACACTAAATCTTTACTACAAAAATAAACCATAATAAGAAAAACAGGTTACGTAAAAACACAAGTTTACTTCCTTCCAAAATATATTATGAATTTAAAATTTGTTCTAACATTAACGAAAAAGTAAACACCTTTTTTAAAATTAAGATTTATACATTTCGATGAGAGAGGCAATAAGAAAATATTTTTAAAATGGATAAGACAAGGGGCGTAGCTCCGCCATCTCGATTACATATAAAGGGAGAGAATTTTACCGTGCATTCGATTTTATAGATAGGATTATTTCCAGACCACGTGGTATGAGATGAAGGGATTCTGAGAGATTTTCACTTCTATCAGTCTAGTTGAGATTATTTCCGACAGATTTACAATTGTGGTGAAATGGGAAGAATTAGAAAATTAAATTAGTTCTATGCGAGATCATTACATATTATATGAATATTTATTAACAACGAATGTATATGTGTTTCCTAAGCTAGAACGTTGCACGTGGTGTTATACAAATCACACGAAATCTGAACGCCTGTCTGTGAATTTAGTCCATTGTTAGAGCGTCGGCGATTTATCCACTATACGGTGCTTGGCATAAGGCGGAATGACGATACATATAAGTAAGAAAAAGTAAAATATGCAATTTATAAAAACTTTAGGTAATTACCGATAAATTCAGAGCTATATACTTATATATGAGATTTTATAATTTTTTACATTAAAAAATTATTTTTACACCTTTTAGTCTATCTTTAAATAAAAGCTTGGATTAAATTTTTTAACTTGTGAGTATTTAATTATTTTTAGTCTCGAAATTTAAGACTTAAAAAAGCAATTACGTGAACTATACACGAGAGCAAAATTTCCACTCAATTGGACATTGTTAAACGCAAGAACCGGATCACATCTAAATCTGTCACAGCTTGAGTATATCATACAAACAGTGACGAACATTATCATCGTAGTTATACGTATATACAAACTTTCAGCACGATCCAAAGATAGGAAGCGAGTTAATATTCGAATACAAATTTTGAACTGGAAAGGCAAGCATACCTACATAGGAGCACATCAAGTTAAATAAAGGCTTGTAAAAAAGCGTGCAATATGTAATCTATATTGTATAAGCATTTTTTTTTATTTTGAATGAGTTTGATTTTAGGGTTCGAGGAATAAGTAAAGAAGAAATTTTGTAAAGAAGGATTATTAATATCACAGCTGCTGCTGCTGTGTGTGTTAAACTTTTGAGAGTTTTTGTTGAAAATATTTATTTTAATAGTAGGTTCCTGAATTACTCATCGGATATCATTGCTAAATGATTCATTCGAAACAGAATCGTAATTCAGCAAACAAATATAATGAACAAACGTATAATAATCTCTATGCAACAGCTTTCTGCTACAAAGGATAAATAAATGAATAAATATATGTGAAAACTCCATAAGCAATCAAGACCGTGAGTCTTGCAACATAACGTGAGCAAGAATTTTCGCAGTAAAGACAAATGTGCTTTTTAAATTTTAAAAAATCCAAAGCGAATTTTTTGGCGGGAATAAGCTTAAGTCTTCTTCAGCGAAGTTTCTTAAACTTTTTTTTGAGCGATACGATCAACAGTGTGGTATGTAACGGATCAACAATATATAAACAAGGCCATAAAAAGTACACTGAATAAACACAAAACATTTTAAAATTATTTAAAACAAATCAACTATGGGGAAAACAACAACAAATAGTTAAAGAAACAAAAATAAATCAAATTAAAAAAAATACTCAGTAAAATCAACCAAAAATTTACTTATAATCACACTATCTAAAATTTAAAGCCCAAAATAATTACAAACTATAATCAAACAAAAAATCAAACCAAATTAATTCAAAGCAAAATAATAGAAAAACCAAACATTTAGAAAAATGGAGATAATGTAATTAATACTGTTCCATACTTTGGAATGAAATAATGTGTGTTTATGCCAGCATTACAGATCAAACCATCACACTTCAGTGAATTACATTATAAAAAAGATGGTAATGAACCAAAAATAAAAAATTCAATCATTGGAAAAAACGAAAGGTAAACACAAAAAACATTCATAATTACATTTAAAAGTACAAAACTACACTAAAAAAAAATCACCTAAAATATTTTAACACAGATTAATAATTTTAACAAAAATGAGTTACATGAATTAAAACCAATAATTACAACATAAAGGTAAGCAAACTCAAACATAAAGAAATATAAAATACTTACAAACGACACGTCATCATAGTTATAAAACAAGGAACCAGTTAATCGTGACAAAAAAAAAAAAAAAAAAAAACATGGTGAATGAAATTTTATATATTCAAAACATCTTAGTTCAAATTATATATATATATATATATATATATATATATTATGGCAAACAGACGTTTTGTGAATCGGATTATGTGGATTCAACAAATCACATGAATGACATTGTCTTTTAAACAAATGAAATAAAGGACTGAAATTCTGAAAGTATGTAAATCCAACTTTTTATTCCAATTCTTATTCTGAGGTGAGTGAGTGACTGTAGGGTTTTCTTATTCTGAGGAGGAAAAGGAAAAAAATTGGACAACATATATTCATACTAAAGTACAGAAAAAAAAAAAAAAAAAAAAAAAAAATCCTTAGTTTTTATGTCAATTTTATAAAAGCAACTACATTATAAAGAAATTAAAAACATTAGCCGAATGATAAGTTCTAAAAATTGTATTGCATTATTTAAATGAATATCGAGAATTCAAATACAAAATAGCAATAAAAAAATGAGTGAGTGAAAGTGCGAGGTTTATGTGGTGTAAGAACAAAATCTGGCTATACTGAGCCAAACATGTGTATCTATGATCCAGACGTCAATAGAAACGGGGGGAAAATATAAGAAGATCGCAAGTGTATCCCGAGGGCGCGTCCCCCGTATTTACCAAAGACAATAAACCCCATAGGAAAGAAAAGATCACTGGGGTACACCTTCGAGGGGGGTCATGATTCTCGTACTTACCTAAAGAAAGTAAACCTCTGAGTGGATAAAAATTTAAGAATATCAGGGTATCAATAAAAATTTAATATGTGAAGGGGGGTGGAGACACTGTTAAAGATCCACGTCAATTTAAAATTAAGTATAAACTGAGGTTAATACGAAATAATGAAATTTTCTAGAGTCAGGATCTAAAACTAAGAAAAATGATATTCACTTATGAGCATCAGAAATTAAAACGTTTAAACATACATATACAACTAAAATTAAACAGTGTGTTTCTCATATTTCTCAGAATTTTAAGAAGTGCTCTTTCAAAACTCCCGAAAAATAACGAGATCTTTGCCAATCTTTTTTTTTTTTTTTGTCTAAGTTCCCCTTTTGTCGAGTTAATTATATGCACATGAGAAACCACTTCCAACATACATTTGGGAGAATCTTTCAATGGTATCCATTTTAAACACATAGAAATGATAAAAAATTAAATTAAAACAAAATACAATATTAAATTTTTTAAAAATAGATATGATTTTAATTTCAATATGCTTGTTTTTAAATAATTTAAGAAACTGAGTGTACTAAACCTCCTAATGGTTTCTCAAAAAACGATGCTAAGGTGTTTTCTTTTTAAATATAATAGGTTTATTATTTTGTAATGACAAATTCATATCGGCCTTATTTGTATATTATCGGTTCATATCTAGTTGACGGGGTTTTTAGTCAGCTTTTTTTAGACAGGAATTTAGAGGTCTGGTTTAGGCATTCCTAATAGGTGAAGTTTTGTGTTTTTCCTAGGCAGAAATATATGAGCGATGTCTCACAGTTTATGAGGGTGAAACAGCTCTAGTCACTGTATATAGTCTATATATTCATTACTTTCATCATTGAATTTTTAGTAAAGCGCAATTATTTACTTTTGTTCAATTTTTTTTTTTTTTTTTTATTTACATCGGTTTTACAAATTCATTTTTAATGCTAATTAGCAAAATTAATTCAAATACATATGCCAGTCAACATTTTGTCATATTTTTTTGTCAAAAAAAAAATCTTTCATTAAAATCCACATAGCATCTTTTAAATGCGTCTTTTTAGAAAATATATAATGAATAAAATATTAAATTATAGAAGCCTTGTGAACATTATCAGCTAAAAGAATGGAAAATATTTACTGTCAAATAGCAAAAGTACCGCACTTTCCGTTCAGCAGTACTTTATAAAATTAAAATAAGAATAAATTTTGTTATTCTAGAAATAATGATTAATGATACTTCAATAAAAATTTTACACATACGTATTTTCCGAAAATATGGATTTTAAAGAAATAGGAAATGAAACTCCACTCTTTGACAGTACGAAATCAGAATGCAATAAAGGCCACTTCAGTTCCGAATAGTAACCTAACAGCTAACATTGCTTTTCTTTTAGAAAATATAGTAACCTAACAGCTAACATTGCTTTTCTTTTAGAAAATATAGTAACCTAACAGCTAACATTGCTTTTCTTTTAGAAAATACTTCTGTTTTTCTTTTCTTTAGAAAATACTGTAGGATAGTAGAAAATACTGTAGTACTGTTTTCTTTTAGAAAATACTGTAGGATTTAGCCGGTTTGCACCGGATCGGTAAAATTGTCACCTTATTTTTTTTTAATAGAGTTCGTTGAACTAGTTTTTAAAATGGAACTTGATTAAGACTATCTTCGCCTTATTTCAAAGAGTCTAACCAAACTCGGGACGGTTCCAATCCGATTACAAATTAATTATATAAAGTTTATAATATAGTGCCTTCAAAATTTGGGAAAATTCCATGCATATGCAGTTTTTCATTCGCATATAAAGTTTAAAAACCATTTAGCATTACAGTAAAACAGATGAAGCATGGAACATATTTCATACAAGAAAAAAATGGAAAGAAATATAGTAAAATGTGTGGGTTTTAACAGGATAGCGAAGTTTGAACGCAGTATTAATGTTGGAGCCGTTTTCTATCGAAAAAGTGTTCTGAAATTAGATTCTATTCTTCAACATAGCATTAAGACAGTTTTAAAATTATAAGTGACTTAAAATACAAAATAATGCACAGCTACATCTTATTTTGAAGACAATTCTCATAAATTATGATAGTTTGCATTTATATCAATTGTAAAATAAAAACTTTTTAAATTATTTCGAGTTTTGAAGTTTTCTAATAACTTTTATGTTAAAAGCAAAGTTTTAGAAATTGCTTCTCTAGGTTTGGTTTGGTTTTTATTAACGTCGCATTAGAAACAACACGAGGGCTATTGGCGACGGACCTCGTAATTTTGAACCTCGGTCAAGTGACGAGGATGACACCTAAGGTGGCATCCCCCTCTCCTAACTTCCACACCACGCCAAAAGGAGGGCTTTGGGCCCCGACAGATTTAATGTGCATCAGTCCCGGCTATACGGCGAGTCATTAGCGGCCAAGGTTCGAACCTGAGACTGAACAAAAACCGCTAGCCATAAGTCTGAAAGCATCAAGACCCACGACTCAACGAAACCGCCGGCAGCGAATCCAATGCCTCTACCACTAGGCTACCACGGCCACAAATTGCTTTTCTAAGTCAAATAGCTATTGACAAAAATTTTAATTGAATTTTTTGTAGCATTTAGCTGTTTTGCATTCAAAAAATTTGAG
>BMAW01013201.1:120688-145061 GCA_019974015.1 Nephila pilipes
GAATTTTTTTTTTTTTTTTTTTTGCAATTTTGACTATAAATCTAATCTGAAATGAAAATTTTATTTTACACAGGTAAAATTTGTAAAAGATGCATACATTTCAAATTTTTTTTAAAAATACATTAAAATATTAAATAAATTATATATTTCCTACAGTAAATTTTTACTAATATAATGGATGCTAAACTACTAATAGATAAAATTGAAATGTTACCAAAACATATTTCAGTTTATAACAATAATCAGAATATACAATCTTTGTGATTTTTTACTTTTTGAGTGAGAAAGAAACCAGGTACCCTGAAGTGATATTTAGACGTGATCATTTTCATAACAATTTGATTCTAAAAATAAAAATTCTTGCAAGAATCTCACATCAAACTGCATTAACAATTAATAATTTTTAAAACAGCAGATCCATGTATAGATGAGAAAAGTATAGAGGTAAAGTTGATAATATTTACAAAACAATTACTACATCAAAGTAAAACTCCTTTTTCACATATTCTAAATATTTATTTGTTCTTAATCTTGATAGAAACTGTCAAAAATAGTTTCTATCAGGATTATGAACATTAAAAAAAAACAATAATCCAGATTTAAAAATTATGTATATTTGCAAGTCCTGGTATGCTTAAAAATCAAATAAAAGTAATATAGTGATAAAATATTTCCATTGCTATTGTTTGAATGGAAATACCGGCTCCATGCTTGAGATATTATTCATGTAGAAAATATACGAACTCTTAATTTTTTCTTTGAAATTATGACATGTTAATTACTATTTTACTTTACACAGCTAATTATGAAGGAAAAAAAAGTAATTTTATTATTTTTATAAAATAAAATCAAATTCTAGTTTGTTTAAAACTTGTTAATTCGATGATACATTTGTCTAGTTACACTGAGTTTCAAAATAATGATTTTACAGAAAGCAATTTGTTTTTATAACATTCTTACTTTCTGAAAATAAGAAATATTAACTGAACTTATTTATTAAATTTCAAAATATCTCCAAATTTGGTAAATAACAGCACCAGTCACTTATTCAGATTTTTTTTCTTAAAAAATATTTAAGGTCTAGAATCAATTTTACAATGTAAATGTTCTTGAATAGAAAATATTTTAATTGTTATTATTTAAAAAAATAAATTTAACTGTAAAATTACAGATCTTCATTGTGCTTGTTTGTAATTTTTTATACATAAAATTCAAGTTAATATTTCTTTAAAAAAAAACCTTCATAATTTTCAAAACATTAGTAACAAATGCTGAATGCAATACTATATCATTCCTAATACTTTGTTATGTCATTGAATCAATTAAAAAATTCTATAAAAAGAAAATTAAATTTAAAAATGAAGTTACTTATACGTTACGAAATGTTTTGAACAACTTATTTCACAAAGAAAGCATAAATATTGAAAACTTAAAGATATTGAGAGCAAAAAAAATATATTAATACAAAAAATTCCATTAATTTTGCTAGAGGAAAAAACTTACTGATAAAATAAGTAAATAATTTTAAGATTATGAATGTAATAAGAATTTACATTATGTAATTGTTCTTAATATATTTTTTGATTAAGGGCTATTAAAAAAGGTTTAAAAGCATAGTGTGCAGTAATTTCAATTACATTATTTCGATGAAGTTTCAAAAACTAGAGTTATATATATAAAAAAAAATCCCCATAAGAATTTGTTTTAGACAAATTAAGTAGAAATGATCATGTGTCTGAAAAAATTAAAACAATACTTAAATGCTGCCAAAATGAAACATTTACAACAATCAAAGAAATAGTTTAATATAAACTTTACTAATTTAATAATAAAAAAAAAAACCTATTAAATTCAACCATTTTTATCTAACAGTGACAATAAGTTTATTATCAGTATTGAGAAAAATAGACATAAAAAATAAGACTATCAATCCTTGGAGAGATTCTAAGGCATTCCGACATTTCACCCCCTCTCTTTATCACTTTATTATTAAGTTCGGTTAAAAGTACTGTGAGACAAATGCACTTCAGGCTAGTCAGTGTCAGATAATGGAAGAGAAATACAGGGAAGTAGTAAAATGGATATTTATAACAAGCTTTTGGTTTGATACTACTTGAATTGTTTTTGAATTAACTAGATTGACATGAGTGGCTATAATAATTCACCCAGTAATTTTGAATCCCAATTCAAAGAAGATGGAGTCTGAGCTAGTAACTCACCTATACCATAAAATAAACTCCTATACCATAGTAAACTCCTATACCATAAAATAATCTTTGGAGGAGTTGAACACTGAATTCATAACTAATTCATCATATGGCAGTTGATCTATTAATCAGGCTATTGTAATTTCTAAAATAGTGAATGAATCAAACTGAACAAAATACAGTTTGCTAGCTTGCAGTAAATTTTATTTCCATATCAAGTAAATACAAGATAAAAAGTCACAAAAAAACATTGAATATATTAGAAACAGTAATTTACAATACAAAAATATAGCACAGTTTGTAAAGTATGCATTTACAAATATTTTAACAGCAAATTGGGTGTTTTGATGTATAAAGATTAATATTAGATAATATTTTTACATGAATAAATTTATATTTGATTTGCAATCTCATGAATAAAGGTGAACAAAGGTAAATTCCAAGAAATTGATGGCCATAATAAAAAAAGGAAGATTGATTTACAAGCATTTTTTGTTGATAAATATATACCATTTCCAAGAACTTTAAATATAAAAACAATAATCTCTTTCAAGAGGAAAATTTTTAAAAACATACCTGCATGCAAAGTAATTAAATTTCATTTAATTCAGAATCTAAAACAACAATTGTATAAACTAACATTCAGTTAATTACAATTCTCTTAGTATAAGAAAGTAAATAATGATAGAAATTATTTTGAATAAATTATACATTTCAAATAAACTCTTACTACAATTTTTTAATGCAATTAAATAACAAATCAGACTGAATGGCCTTCACAAACAATTTTTTAAACATATCAAAATTAGATAAAATATTTAAGATGATACTTTTAAAAAAATTTGAGCATTAAACTTTATAATGCTCATTCAAAAAATTTTACAGTTAAGAAAAAAGTATTTTCATTTACACAACTCATTAATTGGAAGTAAAACATTTTTAACCAAAAATCAAAACACTGAAACAATTAAATTTTAAAGTAAATTTTTTATATGAAAAGAGTACATAAGTAATTGATTTAGCAATATAGATATAATTTTTTTAAATTTCAATCAGTGATTTTCCTACATAACCTTGTTATGAAAATGTATCACTTGATTTTTTAATTACAATCTCTAAAATCTAGAATAAATAATCAATCTAGACTTAATCTAGAATAAAATTTCATCTATTTCTTAATGATGCTATATTTATGTCACAACAGAGTTACACAATAAGTTATTAGTAATGGTCATAAGTTGAGAAGGAATGACACTAAATGAACAAAAGAATATTTTTTTTAAAAGACATTTCACAAAAACTCCTATTGACATGGTACAAACATGAAGAGCATGGTGCCAGCAAGTTTTGACCTTGTAATCAGATTGCTCTTAAAAATTACGAGGCATATTTGGCTGTCCTTGGCAAATCTTGCGTGTGAAAGAAATGGGCAGCCAGAAAAAGTCAATAAACAAATAAACTACCTCCTATTTGTACCTCAAACAGAAAATTCTTAAACACTAAGTCTGTTTGAAAAGTATATGTAATTAATAAAAATTAACATCTTTCACTTGATCCATTACATTTCATTAAAGAAATACTAAGGTCAAATCACTTCAATGCTTTTGTTCTTGATAAAGGGAAAAGAAAATAGATTGTCATACTTTCAGCAAATATTTCCACATTATCATTATAATAAAATTCTGCACTTCATTTTAATATTTTTTTTTGTTCAAGAAACCAATTTATTATACAAAATATGCATAATACATAAAAAAAAGTAGTCAAAATTTGCAATATCACTTAGAAAGGAAGGTGGGGGATCACATTTTATTAAAAAAATATCGATAATTTTTACAAATAGTTATATTTTTCACAAATTATTTTTTCCCCATCTACTTGGACATTTTATGTTTCAAATGAAATTTATTCTTAGACTTAACATAATCATCACAAAATGTATTAGATAACCAACAAATATACACAGTCAAAGGCCAAGTTTGAAATACAGTGATTTTCTTGTCTAGTTAGATATGAGGACACTCTCAGCAAAAAGAGACTATTCGACAATTAAAATAAAACTGAAACATTATGCCTAAAAACTGCTTGTTACTTCCATAGCAGAATCTGACCCAGTAAAAAGTAATGTATTATCCCAATCAAAACATTGGATCAACTTGCTAATATTAGTTATTTATATAATTTAATTCACACTTTCATGATATAGTTAGCCACATTTTAAAACAAAAGAATATATTTACCTTATTGTTTTTAAATATTCACCCTTTACTGTGCAATTAATTCTAAGCCATACATTCCTATTACTACACATAAAAAACTATAGCAATAACATCAATTCGTATGAGAAAGTAGATTTACAAACATTTCTATTTTTATTAATCAACTACTATTATCAGCATTTAAAATTTCTAATAGTAAATCAAGCTCATCCAAATTTAAATGGCTAACTAATGATATATTTTTTTACTCAAAGGAAAAAAACAGTATGAAAATTAAAGGAAAAAAAAATTGTTTGATCATCCTACATAAGTTCAAATGTATAGTTTCAATTTCTTTATATTTAATGCAATGTTTTAGATTTATGTTCCCTACTGGATATATTGAAATATAAATAAAGTTTATCAAGAATTTCTGTAAACATTCCATTAAATTGCATATTAAAAAAACGAGTTCATGCACATAGCAATGTGAAAACATTTTTAGTGTCTTCACATAAACTTTTTTTCAGGATAAAATTATACTAATTATTCTTTCTATTTTTGAAAACCCCAAAACAATTTTTCAACACAATTTCATAAGCAAACAATATTTCTCTCACTCACGAATGAATAAAAATTACATATATTTATTTATAAGAATTCCGTATATAATAGAATTTCAAAACTCTAGATTTGAATAATCTCCAAAAATTGCGTATAAGAGCAGCTGAATAACGTCACATAATTAACCTTTATAGTTCATTGGGTTAACTTTAAAGATACAACATTTAGCAAAATCGCATTGCATCTTGTCTAATAACTTAATGAATATATATTTTTTAATGTAAAAACTTATTTGTGCAAAAATATTATTCTAAAAATTAAAGAACATGTACGAGTTCGAAAACAACGTCACAAATGTAATGCTAATCGTTCACATTGTTTATAATTTTTCTTTCACTAAATGCAATACTGATTGTGATGATAAATTTAATTGATATGTTACGTAAAATTACTTATTTCAGTCTAAATGAGAAGATTTTTCAACCTTTTCTAAGCAAATACAAGAAATTTCACAGGTATTAAACATCTACTTTTCAAACTTACGCATACTCACGACAGAAACAAACAAAAATCAGCATAATTTAGAGAATATATATATATATATACTAAGGGTAAAAACAAACATACACCTTAATTTCATAAACGATTGAATTACCTGTACGTCCGAACTGTCATATCTTGCCCCAGCTGACTCAACTTCACACAGCGACCAACATATGCCCTCAATTTCAGAGCACATGAACGCCTTGAAAACGAAAGAGAAGAAACACACATGATACTCCAATCCATTGCGCATCGAAAAGAAAATATCGTGAAACTTTTACCATTAAACAATATTCATTTTTTTTAAAAAAAAATGTCGAACTTCGCAATTTTGAAGAATAAAATAGAAATTTAAGGATGAGAAACAAAATGTTTTTAAAGACCTTAAAATTTTTTACAGCGTGATATTTTCGACAAAACATGTGATAGAAAACCAAAATAATACTCTGAAATGAAAAAAAGTAAAGTTTGATTTGGTAAAATATTACAATATTCTAAGAATATAATATTGAATTAATTAATACATGTTTAAATTACATTTCGTCACATATAACTACAGTGAGGGTTAAAAAAGTTTCTTTTTTTAAAAAAAAAACAATAATTTTAATTTCACTAAAAAGTTATTATTCTGCTTTTTTGGCAACATTTGTAATGTTTTGTTTGGATTAGAGCAGGAGCTCCGAATGTAGTGGTTTGTTTATAGTCTTGCACTCTGTTCTGTGTTTCGTTATCTGAAATATGATAAAATTCTTCAATTCTGGTATGTTTAGCATTTTAATTATTCACTGCAAAAACTGTACATTGGTACTGATTCTGTTCATAGTGATCTGAGTTTCTATTAAATTATTCTGTAAATTATTAAATTTCATAAAATGTAATGCACATATATTATTAATTTTAATTATTCTTCTACGTGTATATCAAATATGAATTTTATTTTAGAATCATTGAAATATTAGCTGCATTATCTTTCAATCTGATGTTGCTGTCGATATTTCTGATCATTGAACAACATTTTAATCTTTGAAAAATTGTTCAGTTTTTGAAATTTAATTTTGTATATTTAGAATATTTCCATTATAAAAAATGTTTTCTAGAAGAGGTAGGAAGAGTATAATATTCATGTAATGATTTTGTGCAAAAAAATTTACCTAAATTCTGCATGGACATTGCTAACATGTAAAAAGTTTAGTTTTTATCAGACAAAAGAAAAAAGCTTTAAAAATCAGTGTTCTTATATAAAACTAAACTATTTAGGTATATATGCTGAAATGCTTGAATTGTATAGGAGAAATTTTTTTTTCTTTTGACCTTGTGTTTTATAACATAGAAGATGGTATGTTCAATTTTAAGGGGGATAGTTGTAGAGCATTCTGTGAGACTGTTTAGCAATTTTTCTCTCTTTTAAGTTTATATTATAGTTATGTTGCAAGCAGATCTATATTCATATAATCTATCAATGTAATATCAGTTTTTAATATATTATATTTTTATTTTTGAAATAATTTTATTGTTAAACATACTTTGTTTCTAATGTGTTTTTATGCTTTTTTATTTATTTAATTTCTGTTTATGTAAATTGTATTGGAACCATTTTTTTCCTAGATTAATAAAACTTATATATTATTTGTGATTACCTATTTCTCGTTCCTTTGTATTTTCAAATTGTGTTCTTTTTTGATAATTTGGAGATAGTTAAAACTATTAGTATTTTATTTAGATAATTATTTTGCATTGTTCATTTATGATTTTTTTTTGAAAATTACTGATTTAAGTAATTATGAATTTGTTTTTATATTACAGAGTGTATTGATTAATAATATATAAGTGTTTAACTACATATTGCTTTTTTGTTTCATATAATTCTTTTACAGGGTCATTTTGAGATGTAGAACTACAGAATGGAGCTTTTAATTCTATTTCCTTTATTTACTTTTGCTCAAGTATCTGGCCAACTTCTCTTAAAGACTGAAAATATTCATGTTCTTATTGGAAGAGAAGTTTTTTTACAACCAAGTGATATACAGTTCCAAAATTCAACTCACAGTTCTGTGTGTAAAGTGGAAGTCATTAATAATGAGCCAATGACTCAGCAAGTTGGTGTACTTATACCCCAGGTAAATTTTTAAGATAATGCAATAATGTATTTATATGTACCAAATGTTGCCAGTAGTTTCAATAATACATAAATACCAAATTTTAAATGTACTCTAAAAAAAGTAAAATTAAAAATTTTAAAATTTCCTTTATTCATTGATTATGCTCTCATAAGTTATAAGCACATACAAAATTAATTAGCTTACTATTAAATGGGTACTATTAATTAGTTACTACTAATATTTTAACTAAAAATGATTTTAAACAATAAAAATAACTTTTTGGTAATATATATATTTAATATTGAATATCCACTAGAAAAATTTAATAATTTACATATTAGCTGTTACACCGAGTGGAGAGCTTTTATACTCTAGGACAAGGAGATTTGCTCTAAAAATTGTCAGTATTTCTGTTAAATGGAATTCAGGAAGCTAATAGTTAGCAAGGTTTGCAAAACTCTTAAATTGGAAGTTAAAGTAGTTTTCATTTAAAGGGTTTGGCATTAAGAATATTTAATTTAAAAAAAGAGAGATCAATTTAGTATACAATAATACTTCACAATTAGGGACACCTGACACATTTTTTTTTGCGCCTAAATTTGTGCTTTTGCATATTTTGTGGTTTATCTTTTTGCTTATATATTATTGTTTTCTTTCAGTTATATTCTTTCTCATTACTTTGGTGATGTAATTTTCTGTTTTTCATTTTATTTATTTATTTATTGTTTATAAAAATATGTTCATTTTTTTTCTATTATCTAAAAAATTATATGTCTTTGTAATTTTAAAGAATTCTAGTTAATTAATTTAGTTTATTGATAAGTTTTAAATATATTTTAACTATTTTATTGCTTTTAATGATATATGTAAATTTAAATAGTTATGACAATAATAAAAAGATAAAGACACATTTACTCAATTTATAGTTATGATCTTAAATATTTGTTTAATCCTATAGATTTAGATGACTTAATTAATGTTATCTTAGTTAATTATAAAGAATTAAAAATTAATAGTTCTATGACTTATGAGAAATTTAAATGTCTTATTTATCTTGTTTTAAAAGAAAATATTAGTAAAATAAAGGTATACCTTGGGGGCGGGGGGGGGCGGTCATGCTATTATTAGTCTTGCTAATACATATTTACATTTCTAGGAACATTTTATAGGCAATAATAATTTCAAGCTATTTGGATGTATTGGTGATCTTATAGCTTTTCAAATTAATTTAAACCTAGATTTTTAACCAGATTTATCTTTTAATCCATCATATTTAAATCTGATTAAAACTAATGTGAATTCTTATGAAACAGACTTTTTGGATATTAATTTAAAAAAGTTTATAAGTTTATAATAAAATTTAAACACACACACACACACACTGCTGGTCATTAAACCTGCAACACCATGAAGAAAAGCAAATACAAAAAAGATATTTATTGTATGTAAACAGTATGGCATGAATACAAAATGATTAAATTTGCCAGCAGTTTGGGGGCTTACAAGGGTGTGAAATTAGGAGAAACACCTGCTACCCCTGGCTATTAAAACGACCCTTACCTGGTTAGGCATGGAGTCGAACTAGGCTTGGGTGACAGAAAAGGCAAATCATTCCATGCTGCTTCAAGTGTATGCAACACTTCATCAACCATATTAGCTGGAGAGGGGCCCCGGGCCAGTCTTTCAGCAACCTATGACCAGATGTTTTCAATGGGTGACAGATCTGGAGACCATGCTGGCCAGGGCAACAATCGAATACCTTGTGTATCGAGGAAGATCAGAACACGATGTGAAACATGTGGTCTTTCATTATCTTGTTGGAAGACGGCGTTTGTGAGGCCTTGAAGATAGGGCACAACCACTGGACGTAAGATATCAGAAATGTACCGATTATCGTTCTGCGCAACAGAGTCGCCGTCTCTCTCTATGCTGCATTGTCAAAGGAAGCCGAAGTAATGGTCGCCGTGCTGTCAGTCCACGCTGCTGCAAACGTCGTCACTCCGTATGAGAGGATACTGGGCGTGCTACAAACATGCCCATTTCCTGACTAATGGTCCGTGATATGGCTGTATGGTTTTGAAAGGCCGACCTTGCAATATGTCTGTCCTTTCAAGCGTTAGTCATGGGAGGGCTTGAAGATCCAGCAGACTGTTCAGTATGATCTTCAGCAACCCATTGATTGCGTATTCGTAGGACAGTGGTTGGATTTCGACCAGTGCGACGGTCAATACACGGAACGATAATCCATTCTTTCGATAGGCAACGATCCTGCCTCAATCGAATTCTGACACTTTCGGTAAGCATTTCTTCTTATTCAAAGGCTAGCACGATTTCTAGGAAACCTCGATCATACAAAGTGCTTTCGAAGAGAAATTCTCACAACTTCTCTTCATATGCAGAGCTGTCAGATGTCGCTTATCCTCCTGGTTGTGTAAATGGGCTGAAATACTAATCATTTGCATTTTCCAACCCCTTCTTCCTTTCATGTGATTTTGATTCACTCGATCATTCCGTCCAAGTGTCAAATTTAATGGCAAGCAATGTATATATATATATATATATATATATATATATATATATATATATATATATATATAATGAATGATGAGTGACATTTAATTACTGTTTCCATTTTCATCAAGTGTCATTTTTTGATATTATTGTAAGTTTAAATATATTTAGAAACATTTTGATTAATTATTTACTTAGAGATATCTAATTAATTAATTATACCTGTAAATTTTCGAAATAACTTAAATACTATATTTATTACTTGTGCAAAGGCTGCTTATCCGAAAAGTTTTACTTTTTTAAAAAAAGAATTTAAATTTAAAAATTATTAATTTGACTAAATTTATTTCCAATTATTATAACACATACACACATATATAGGGTGCATCAGTACAATGGTTACTAACTTTCAGGACAGATAGTGTACACCTAGACGAAGGGAAATCACATAGTAATGCATGGTTAGAAACGCTTTTCTGGCTCGGTAGTGACGATAAAAAACACTAGAAAGACAGGACACGAATAAGAGGAGAAAACATGTTTATGACTTTACATGTTTTGAATGTACTTAGTACAGCAAAAATTCTGGTAAGTCTGGCTGAAGTAAGTGACAGATGGCGCTACGTAAACCAAAGCATCAGATGACTGCATGCGCTCACGCGTTTTTTGCTGCCGCCCTCGCTATGAAGCGTCTTTTCGCCTGCTTACAGAGTGGTAGTAGGATGGAACATTACACGATTGCTGAACTTGCTGATGTGCATCTGGCTTACGGGTCCGATGATTGCAATAGACAAGCCACGCAGCCGTTGTACCCCAGAAGGCAAATTCCCAGCCACACTTTCTTTGCACGCTTGCACCAGAGATTGTCCGACCCCGTATTCTTTTTCATCGGGGATACAAAGGAATGTGAGCGAAGAGTAAGAACGCCAAACAACAGTGCTTGAACTGGTACAGAACAATCCCGGTACAATCGCCAATTATGTCGGGATTTCCAATGTGACCATCTGGAAGATCCTGCATACTAACGACAGAGGGCCGCGGTAGCCTAGTGGTCGTGGTTTCGGATTCGTGGCATGCAATTTTTGTTCAGTAGCGGTTTTGAGCCTTGTCCGTTAAAGACCCGCCGTGTAGCCGGGGTTGATGCACGTTAAATCTGTCGGGGCCCAAAGTCCTCCCTTTGGCGTGGTGTGGAAGTTAGGAGAGGGGAATTCCAGCTCTGGTGTCGTCCTCGTCTCTTGACCGAGGTTCAAAATTACGAGGTCCGTCGCCAATAGCCCCCGTGTTGCTTCTAGTGCGACGTTAATAAAAACTAAACTAAAGCATACCAACGACATGCACTCCTATTGCATCCAGCGCTTCTGCTCGAAGACGATTTTGCTCCACAATTTGCCTTTGTATGTCGGTATTTAGAGATGCACTCAAGAGATTCCCGTTTCTCAGGCACCGTTTTGTTCACTGACGAGTCGACCTTCACCCTGGGAGGGAATGTTCAATTCACATAACACCCATGTTTGGTCAGAGGAGAACTCACATGCAACAAGAACCCGTGCAACTAGGAATGATTTTCAGAAAATGTTTGGGCCGGCATCGTAGGAGATCACCTCGTCGGGTAGTACTTGTTGCTTGAGCGTCTGACGGGCGCAAACTATCTGCTCTTCCTTCAGCAAGTATTGTCTCTTCTGATGGATGATGCGACCGTATCCGCTACTATGCTTTCTTCCATGTGATTTTAGCATGATTTTTCTCCCGTCCATTATATCATTGACGTGCATTTCCACCTGAAACAACGTATGGCCAACAGTAAATCTGGCGGGTGGTCCAGTGCATTGGCCTACTCGATCGCCAGACTTCATTTGCCTTGATTATCTCTTATGGGGGTGCGTCAAGTCACTGGTGTACGAAACTCACGTTAACAGTGCTGAGGTCCCTTGTTGCACTAATCGCGGTAGCTTCTGGGGAAGTCCTGGACACGACCGGTATTTTCGCTCACATTCGTTCTTCATTGCGCCGGAGATATGAGGCCTGCATCACGATCCGGGGTCGTAATTTCAAACACTTACTTTGATGACGATAGTTGTATCTTAAATGTTTCTGTTTTCGATTTTTTGCTGTACTAAGGATAATAAACGTGCTTTCTCCTCTTATTCGTGCCCTGTTTTTCTTGTGTTTTGTGTCGTCACTCCCGCACCAGGAAAGTGTTTCTGACCATGCATTGCAGCGTGATTTCCCATCGTCTAGGTTTATTCTATCTGTCCTGAAAGTTTTTAACCGCTGTATTGATACACCCTGTATGTGTATAAATAATAATATAAATGCAAATGATATAAATAGTAAATAATAAATGCAATTTTTAAAATCTTCTGGTTGTTTATTTATTTGGCTGAGAGAGTGAGCATTACATGGTGATAAACGCAGCATGGTTTTGGCCACCCAGGCCGAAACGCAAGACCATATGAAGATTACAGGTCAAAAGAGAAGAGAGCACTTTTTCGCTGTGCACCAAGTCATATAGTAGGGATTTTTCACAATAGATGTAATAGAACACGTGGCACACAGAATTAGGGATTCTATGGACTTCCACTATGGACAGAGAGTCTAGTAGGGATTATTTTGGACAGATTTATGACCATGGGAAAGTGGCTTCTTAAAAAATTTTGTGAGCGCGTGATCTGATAAATAAAAGGATAATTCGGAATTGAATCAGGAAATAAGAATGAACTTTTTTCTTTTGAAATAGAGAATAGAAAATTAAATTATTATTAAGAGAAATTATTAAATTAAAGTTAAACAATTACATATAAATATTTTTTCTTTTTTTAAATATTATAATATTTTTTTTATATATATATATATATATATATATATATATATATATATATATATATATATATATATGTACACATACATACACGCGCGCGTACACAAACATATGCACACTGGTGTGGAAAAATTAAGAATGAAGTCGAAAAATTAGCATAACTGCGGAACGAAAAGGCAGAGCGGAGTGAAAGACCAGTCAAGAGATTAATTAGGGTGAGGTACTGTAACAGATGTGCAGCTAGACGTAATGGAAGGTTGAAGCTTGATTAAGCATGGCGATGGGGTAAGCTCGGCATTTCTAGGAAAGCGATTGCACGACGTGTATCAACTTAAACGACGTCGAGTTGCTGCCTCAGTGTGAAATGTCGAACAATCAATCTGTTAGACGACATCTGTATGATTTTACCCTAGGTCGAATCATTGAAAAGATAGAGGAAGGTCGAAGTGTGGCTGTGGAGTTCGAGATTGCTCACAGCATCGTTTCACGACTGCAGAGAAAATTTTAAGCTACAAGAACAGCTGTCTTACGGTGGTCGTCCATGATTAATCACGCCTGCGGACGACCAGTATAATGCCCTACAAGCCAAAAGGAACAGGCGGCAAATAGCGGGAGAAATTGTCAGATACCACAGCACATATGATTGAAAGAATGATATCACAATTTACCGTGGCCAGGAGGCTGCACAGTGGTGGTCTGTTTGCACGATGACCTGTACGGTGTGTACCTTTAACACCCGTCCATCGGAGGAGGCGTTATCCGTGGTGTTGGGAAGATCAGAATTGGACAAATAATGATTGGGTTCTAATAACCCTAAAATTTCGAAGTTGATGCTGTTTAGATTGTATGGCGGAATAGGTGCTCTGCAGGCTGAATGGTACTATGATGCTTCCTCTTTGAGGTGGAATAGGTTCTGTACCAATGTATGGTTTTGATTGTATTTTTATAGTCTATATTTTTTATTCATAATATGCTGATGATAGAAATATGAAATATTTTGATAATTTTCAAGTTATCAAATTTTGTGATTTAGGACAGTCAGTGTACGACATAGTTTCAAAGATTTTCTTTTTTCTTACTGCTCAAAATGAAATTGATTATATATACGTAGTTTTTTGTTTGATTTATTTCTTTTGTGTTGATCATATTTTTAATGTAGTTATATTTTTCTTTAAAAATGTAAGAAGTTTTGACGAATTTGAATGTATAATGAAGCATATTTTATGTTACGGTAAATAGTACTATAAAAGTAAGGAGGTAATGTTAATTTGCTGCACATTGGACCTTTATTCCATTTTCATAGTATTAAGATTAATTACAATTTACTAGATTTTATTAATTTTAAAGTATGATTTTTAAATTTGGAATCTTTTCTTCTCATTTGTTAAAAGAATAGTTTCTGCGTAGTTAAAATTCAAAAGGGGGGGGAATAGAAAATTTTAGTTATATTTAGTTTCTCTTAATGAATCTTTTTCTTAAAAAAGTAGCAGCTATCAAAAATCTGTTTTAGAAAATAAGTTTATTAATAAATATATTATGTATAACATGATTTAGTTCTCTTTGAGCTATTAATTCTGTTTATTTTGTCTAGTTATAACAATAATTGTGAAAATTATCTAGGGTCATTATTTCTTTTTTTTTTTTTTTTTGACGACTGTGCATTTAATATGAAAAACATTGTAGTGATCTAAAGCTGAGATAACACCTCTATTAATAGTGAATTAGTACAATGTTATAAGCTTATATATAATTTAATGTTCCTATTCTTTAAGTCTCTGATAATTGTAATATTTTTACAATATGGTTGAATTTTTAAAAATATAATTTGTGAACAATTGCATGTAAAGATATTAAGCATGCATTATTCTTATTATTGCTATTGAATTGTTTTAAAGTAATTATTCAAACTGAAGAAAATTAGAATAATTATTCTCCTTTAAACAGAGAATAATTAATATATTGCTGGAATATTTTACTGAAAGAGTGCAAAAAGAAATATTATCATGCATTGAAATAGAGTAAAAAAAAAAAAAAAAAATCACTTATCGGTTTAATTAAATTAAAAAGTGATTTTACATGTTACATAGCATGCAATCCTGCAGTATGTTCATGTATTTTTAAAAAAATAATTCTACTCTTTCAATGATTAGATGTTTTTTTTAAATATTTTTTTTTATTATTATTTATCTATGAATTATTTTTACACATGTTATTTTTCCATGTAATATTTTAATGACAAAGAGACATTTTTTTTTTTGAAAAAAAATATTACTTCTTCTAATCAACAATGTTTATTTTCAAGTAACTAATCAAGATAATTATGAAATAATATACTCACATACACCGGTTTCCGAAATTCGACCGACAAATAAGTAGGAGGGATAGAAGGCATCAAGAGGATGAAAATTTCAAATAAGCCACATTGAGTGGATGAAAATTGAGAAAAATACATGCAGGTTTCGCCGTCTAATTGGAACGACAAAAGTAAGTACGATACGAAATAAAAAAAAAAAGATTTATTTGATTGATTATTACAAAAGTTGTTGGAAGTGGTGCCTACTGACGTCATTGCATATTCTACAACGACGTAAAAATGATTCCATTTAGACTTAACATTTCAGACTGTCGTGTGCGGTACATCGATTTCAGCAGCTGCAACTGCTTGTGTACTTGTCGATGGGGAATCGTTAAGGTGTTGCAGCATGGTTTCTTCTATTTGAGGAGTGCTTACATTGCATGGTCTCCTTACGTCAGGTCATGCTGAGTGGAAGGTTCCCATCTCCCGTAGTTGTCTATGGATCGTGGCATAAGTACTATGCTTGCGGACAAAGCACTATGGTGTGGACAAGCCTCCTCGGATATTGCTGTTGGTATATCCTTTTGTGATAAGCGTCCATTGCCATCTGCTTACCATACATCAAATGCATATCAGCGTTTTCCTGCTTCGTGTAGTCAGCCATTACGATACTCATTGAAACAGACAACTAAAAGTTAAACGTGCTTACTACCTCAATAGCACTTATTTACGTTGTCTGTGTGTTGGCACAGTTACTTATTACCAAATAATACTCTTAACTTTCCAATTAAGTTGTACACATTTGCATATCTGCTATGAGTGAAAAACAAAAACAACGGAGTCAGGAACAATACGCAGTATGTAGATTCAGCGTTCAATTAGCATCCACTTTTCGTCTCTGCTGGATTACGAGTCTGCATTCTTTTTTCTCGATTTTCACACTCAACGCGGTTTGCGACCCCCTGTTCAATGGTAAATTTACATCCTCTTTATGCCTTCTATCACTTTTGTGAATTTGTCGGTCGAATTCTGGAACACCCTGTGTAAAGTGAAAAGTATGCAGTTATTGAAATTTCATGAAATGATAAAACTAAAATCTCTTGAATAAAGTTTGTAAGTAACAACTTTTGGATTCTGTTAATTTCATTAATACACTTTAAGGAAAACATTTAATTGTAAATAAACATTTACTCAAGAAGGGAAGGGGGCGTTAAATATTTGTTTTGCTGAAAGGCACATGATTATATTAAAGAGGTGGAATGGAGACTTTTGAAATTGTTGTAACACACTTTAGTTTTTTTTCTTTTTGTTTTAAATCTTATTTAAAAGCTTTTATTTTTAGATATGTCATTAATTAAATTCACTAGCACACAATTTCTCACCAAAGATAGATGTAATATTCATCGTATTTGCGGAAATAAGATGTAAATAAAAATTACGATAGATATATTAGGAAGCATTTTATTGTTATAGATAACTCGGATTGAGGGAATATATTGTAAGCTTTGGGGGGGCGGTGGTTTTTTTTTATAAAATGTTTTTACAAAAAAAAAAAAAAAAAAACGAGTCTTTAATAATCACAGAAACTATTTTATTGTTTTAAAAATTTCTGTTTTTGTTGAAGTTTCCTTGAAATATTGTTAAGTTAAGTTTTTTTTTTTTTTTTTTTTTTTTTTCATTTATCTTCTGTCACTTTTTTCTTTAAAGTAACTGTATTCATTTGTCTGGCTTTTTGAAGTAATTTCTAGAATTCGGAAAAGTTTGATTTGTGTAGTTGTAAAATTGATTTGTTTGAATTATATTTTTGTGTATTAGTGAGTTTTTGTGTATTAGTGAGTGAATATTTTAATATGCAAATTTTTTGGTTATTTGCCCTCCCATGTAAAATTGTGACCTTCCAACATTTTATTTGCAGCAGAGAAATTAAATTTTTTGAAAAATGCATTGAATCAACAGTTATTTGGTTTTTTTCCCCTGTGATTTTAAAATTAGACTTGAACAAAATTCAAAAGACAACTGTTTTACATTTTATTTTTCCCTATTTCATTACGTTTAGAATCAATAATCATCCATATGAGATAATAAAATCAGATATAGTATATCTCTTGCTGTTTTACATGAAAATTGTGTTTTGAGTTATAAAATAAGATCAGTATTTTGATATTACTCCAAAGCACAATTTAAAAAAAAAAAAAAAAAAAAAATCGCTGTATATTTATTATTAGTTTTCTTCTTCATTTGGGTTAAAATTAACACAATTTTGTGCAAGATATTTTATGAACAATTATTACTTTTTGTGTGTATGCAATAAGTCTTATTTTTTTTTACTTTTATTTTTTAGGTGTTTGACTGTGATTTTAATTTTAGAACTGTTAAATATGTGCACCACGGCTCCCCTTTGCTCTTTAACGATACAGTAAAATTTAGAGCATACAAGTTATTGGAACAAGATACTATATCAGAATATTTTGATTTATTATTTATAATTGAGAACAGTTCGTATGATGTAATCCAACCTGTTCTTCCATTAGTCATAAAAGAATTTTTTGGTGTAACAGACCCAATTGATGATTCTATATTAAATTTCAACTTTAGTCGAAAAGATGGAGCTGTATGCAAAGTTAGAATGTCACGCCATATTAGTCATAGACCAGCTCATGGTCAAATAATTGTTGGCCGAGAAAGGCGTCCTATTGATGTTATAAAACGGCGTTGTGATGATTTTTTGCAATTAGGTTTGCGTTATGAACATTTAAAACCCCCATCACCAAATATAGATTTTGTTTTAATTATAGTAGAAGTTAGTGATCCTTATTTCAATGGTGGAGATTTGATTTCGGAATGGTACCAAATCCCTGTGATAATTGAGCCAGGCTTTCCAAATCTTCCCCCTAAAGCATCTTTTTCTGGTATGTATTTAATGGATGTTGATCAGTTTATTATAACCGCTATAACACCTGCAGTTTTATCTGCTTCAGATAGTGAAACACCATCAGATCAGCTTGTATTCAATATATCAAAGCCTTTACAATCACATCAAGGAAGTATTGTTCACCTTTCTGATCATACAAGACCAATAAATTCATTCAAGCAAAGTGATTTAAATAATTTTGATATCGCATATAAACCACCTGCTAGATCATTTAAAGACAGGCAAATGTTTGAAATTGGATTTATTATTCGCGATCCTGATTTTGCTTTTAGTGAGCCATTTACAATGCACATTGCCATTCGTCCAGCAATTACCACTGCACCTAGAGTATCTATGAATGTAGGTATGGTACTTTTAGAAGGACAATCTAGACCTTTGAGGATAAGTAATTTGGAAGTCGTTGATAGTGATAATATTCATGATGTAAAAATTTTTGTAACCGGTGGTTTACATCATGGGCGACTAGAAGTTAATGGAAAGCCTGCTGTATCTTTCACACAACAAGATGTTATATCTGAATCTGTGGTGTATCATCATGATGATAGTGATTCTGTACGAGATAGTATTCTTTTAAGAATTCACGATGGATTTCATTCAACACATGTTAAATTTCCTATAACTATTGTTCCTAAAGATGACAACTATCCCTCTTTGGTTATTAATGTTGGATTGAAAGTTAGAGAAGGCAGTGAAGTGCAAATTACTCCATCTTTGCTTCGTGCTGTAGACCATGACACCACAGATGAACATGTAAAGTTTGTAGTCACTAAGCCACCATTATATGGTAAGATTTGGAAAAAGTTTTCATGGGAAAAGACTGGAAATGATATTATTTCATTCACTCAGCAAGATTTGAACAAAGGCATTATATATTATCATCATGATGGAGATGAGGTATATAATTTTTTTTTAATAAAATCTTTAACTAAAACTTGTCTTTATGTGTGTTTTGAATACTAAAAGAACAAATTAAAAATATAAATAACATTGGTTATTATTTAACTTACAATGCAAACTTTTTAGCTTAAGCTATCAAAACTTTGCCTCTTATCATTTTATTGCTAAATAAAGAATTATAGTTATTTCAGACTTAAACATTTTTTTAAAATATGCAATATGTCTCATTTAAAATAAAATACAAATTTTCATGTTAACTGTTTAGTCAGAAATTCAATTTATAAGAAGCAGTGTATAATTCATTATGCTTTCATTATAGAAGTGTTTTTGTTATGTGGTTAAATTAACAGTATCACAGAGGAACTGGACTTCTTAGTTTCTTAAGTTTTCTTAGATTTAAAAATTGGTTTTTTAAACGGACTTCTTGCATTTGGATACAAATTGTTTAGTTTTTATTTCTCAATTTAGCTTTCTTCCTATAAGATTATTTTGACAAGTTGAAGCGAAATTAAAGATCAGCTAATTTGTAATAACATTAAAAGCTGTACTGCTCAAAATAACGTTGTTTAAATAATTAATGGTTATGTATGCCATAAATAAAACGTAAAATGTGGGTTTTTTTTGTTCTAAATATTTTACTTTCATTCGCTACTCTGATTATTTTGCCCGTACGAATAATGTATGCTATTAATTATTTTAACTGAATGTTTAAATTCTTAATGATTATTAAAAAATTTTTTGGTTTGTTTGCACATTTTTTTCAGTGCATGATTAATCGCTATACGACGAATTCTTCATACTCTGAAATAGAATTGTGAAACTCCAAGTATTTAAACAAAATGTATACAAATTTATAATTACATTATAATCATAAATATTTTCAGAATATTTTTTGAAAAGATTCACATTTTTTTTTTTTTTTACAAAATTAAGAGAGGCTTGCATTTCTAATAAGAGATTAAGAACCGAAACTATTTTTCAGAGTCTTTCTCAGATTTCAAATTAATTGTTTTGAATTCTTTATGAAATGAAGGTACTGTTTAATAACATATGTATACTTTATTAATATTTCAATACTTTTTTTTATATTTCTTATAGATTTTTACTGATTCTTTTGAAGCTATGCTTCAAGATACAAATAATCCTCCAAATGTATCTCCCCCATATAATGTGTTTATTCGAGTTATGCCAGTTGGTGATGATCCTCCAAAGCGGGATCCTGCTAGTTCATTTAATCTTGAAGTTCAAGAAGTTGATATTGGTGTTTTTAGCAGTCATAATTTGCATTTCATGGATATTGATTCTCGGGATCAAGAGATTGTGTACACAATTACAACCTCTCCAAGATTTATTGGCTCTTTTGCACATTCAGGTATGTAGAATATTAATAAAGTAAATTACTAATTTCTTTATTATGTCAAAGATCTGTTTTGTTAATGTAAATCATACTGTACTGTATGAAATGATATATAAATAACAGCAAGTTTGAGAGAATTTATAGATATTTGTATTTGCTGCTCTAAACTATTTTATTAATCATAATTTAACACACATATACACACACACACTTTTCTATAAGCAACAAACTATTATCACGAGTTATAATTTAAGTGGCATAAGCAAGAAAAACGTGTTAAAAGGTAACAAATATAATTAGAAAAGTGCTGAAACCTTTGTAATATATTTTTATATTGTTTTTGTTTGATTTTTTTTATTGTTAATGAAATCTTACAAGAGAATTATGTATTCAATTTAAAAGCAGCAGAGGATATATGTCTATTTAAATACATCAAACAATATTATTCTTTTTTATTAGATCCTGGAAAAATTGTTGCCTTATCTAATCAAGTACTTTTGAATAATAGTTACAACTTGACTGGTATTAAATCATTTACCCAAGAACAAATAAATCATCAAAAGATTGCTTATTTACCACCTGTTGAAGAAATTGGTCCAAATCCATTATATTTGCAGTTTATATTTTCTGTGACTGATAAGGATAAAAATATTGTAACAGGTCAAGTCTTTAATATTACAATTCTGCCAGTTAATAATCAGGTAACTTTTTTTTACCTTCTATGAAATTGCCAAATACACCATATTTCATTATGTTTCTTGTTGTAAAATCTATATTAAAAGATTAAAGAAAATGTTAATGAAAGAAGATTAATCTGTAGCAATCTGTTAGTTTAAAAAGTTTAGAGTATTTCACCAATGAAATGGCCCTGATTGTAAAATTTAAACTTTTAGCTGTAAAGACTGTTAACAATTTTTTTCCCCTAAATTGTGTAATTTAAATGAATTTTTTGGTGCGAATTATTTTTTTAAGTAATAATTTGTCCTTAAAAAGTCTTTAAGAATGCACAAAAAATTTGGTATCTGTTCATCATAAGCTATACACATTTATTTGTATTTTGTATGCTTTTAGGTGAGATTAAAGTCTGAAATCGAAAGATTATATTCAAAATTCACATATAAATAGTTCAGATAGGATCTTAGAGTAAATTCTCATTATTCATAATTTAAAAAAATGCTTAATGCTCTCTTCATATTTGGATTTTTTAAAAAAACATAACTGCTATATCAGAATTCTGATTTTCATGGGGGGAAAGGGACAAAATAAAAAGTAAAGTAGGGAAATTTTCACACACATAGTAAGTTAAAATTTTCATGAGAAGGAATTTCGTTAACATTATTCTTTATAAGCTAATTTTGACAGCCATGTGTGCCTCACCTATTCCTTTTGTAATTAAAATTGAGTGTCCTGCACACCTTTTTATTTCTTTGCCTTAAACTGTTAATAACAGCTCACTTTTTTAAATACTTGATTAAATGGGAAATACTTTTTGTTTTATAATTTTTTGTCTTTTTTCTCTAGCTTTTGGGTCTTACCTGGTTTTAACCTAAGAAAGCCCAATTTAGCAATTTCTGTATAATTTTAGTTTGATATTACCTGATTTAGGATATCCTAAACTGAATTTATATTGTATTATTCATACTCACACTCAGGCAAATTGACTATGTACATTTTTTTTTTCACTAAGTATCCAGTTTTTAAGAAAAGTAGGTCCTTTTATATGTCTGCTCTTAAATTTTTGTAGGTTTTCTCTATGATGATGTAAGATGATGTTTATATATTAAAAATTATACCTTTAAAATATTGTCATGGGATGTTTGAGTCTGTATATCTGTAAAAAAATTTTGATTTTTGGAAATTTAGGACATAAGGAAGGGATTTTAGAGCTCTGAAACTTCTGTAAAATATTTAATTCTCTTGTAGGTTCCTCAGCTTCACACTGGTGAATTACTTGTTGAAGAAGGTTCATCAACTTTGCTCTCCACGAATGAACTCTCTGTATATGATCCAGATACATTATCATCTGATTTGCAAATGAGTTTGTTTACTGTTCCCCTTTATGGTTCAATTCGCAGAAGTGATCAGCCTCTTAGAGTTGGTGACTTACTATCACTTGATGATATTCTCACATTGAGATTAGAGTAAGTTTTAGTTTTGAAGTAAAATGCCAGTGTTAAACTGCACTAACAAGTTCTAGTTATATTATATATTTTTTAAATGCATAAATAAATAGTTAAAATTCCTGCAACTATTTTTAAATGACTACATTTTTGAGACTTCAATTTTGATGAAATTCCTCTATTGAAAAATGCTGTCATGATCAAATTATGAAGTTACTATTTTCAATAAAATGTCTTATTTCCAAATGTCTTTCCCCCTTTATACACCTCCTTTTAAATATATGAGCAAAGTACAACAAAAGCAATAAATAAAATTCTATTATGCAGTTTAACATTGTGCTTAAAATTATTTATCATGTTTTTGATGATGTGTTTATATGTGTTTATGTATCATATTTCTATCATATTCTGTTACAATTAGAAATAGTTAGCACATATCTTATTTTAACCCATTAACTGCCATTGTTTTTGAAAATTTTGGCCTGATAAGTTATGTATATATATATGCACAAAATTTTTTGTAACAGTATCATTATATTCAAATTATGTTTTGTTTTAAAAGTATGTAATATTTTTGAAAAAGTCCCATATATGGGGATTATGGCAGGTTTTATGAAAGAAAACTAATACCGAAATTGAGTTATGTTGGTTCATAAATTTTTTTTGTGGACTTATTTTGAAATTCCTATCTGCTGTCTTATTAACGATGAGCTCAGAATTATCATTGAAATGAAGATTTCTTTTTATTTCCAAATATCTAGTTCTAGGAAAATATTTTCTTATAACTTCAACTTCTTCATCTTCAGAACTAATACATTTCCTTCTGTGCTAATACAGGGGGTGGACAAAAATATGGAAACACCTTGTAAAATGCATGTACGGTATGCTTCGTTTCAGTTACGTATGTGCTGTTGTTGTGGATACTGGCCATGTGAGGTTGTCATTTACATTATGTCAGAGTTAACAGACCAGACATTGGGCAAATTGTTGGAACGCGATATGGTAGGTTCAAACAAGTAAGCAAGAATTGTAGCAGTGTTTAGTGTTTCAAAATTGCTGTATCGAAGATTTATTCATATTTGAAAAGCGGGAAAAATCATCTGCTAAATCTGGCCAGGACGAAAGTGTGTGCTGAGTGATCGTGACAGACGATCATTAAGAACAGTGTGACGAAAAAATAAGAAGACCACAGCTGCAAAGTTACACTGAAATGAATGTTGTGTTACAGAACCCTGTGAGTACAAAACAAAGATTAGAGAGGAGCTTCATAAACGTTTCTGGCGTGCTGCAATTGAAAACCACTCATCAGTATTCACTAATGCCGTAACAGGGAAAGGTGGTGTTTAAGTCATAAAGCCTGGACATAGACGGTGGAAGCGTGTAATATGGTCTGGCCGAGTCTTCTTTCACACATTGTTTCCCACTTCTGGCGAGTTCGTCTGGAGAGCGCCATCTCAAGCTATAATACAGACTGCTTGTTGCCAAAGAGTGAAACGACGGGGATTCTGTTATGGTTGGGCAGCCATATAAAGTGGTTCTCTACTGCTGGCCCCATTAACTGTGTCAGGGCACATGACTGCCAAGACTTATGTGAACATTTTGGCAGATCAAGTTCATCCCATGGTACAACTTTTGTTCCCGATGGTGATGCTTCCAAGACGACAAACCCCTGTTCACACAGCTCACATTGTCAGGACTGGTTTTCTGAGCAGGGAGGATTTGTCCCACTCTCCCCTGGCCACCACAGTCATAGCCTGAATATTATGTCGAACCTTTGTGGTCTACATTTGGAGCGAGGAAGAGTCGTTCTCGTTATCTACCCGCCAACATG
>BMAW01013201.1:145086-177461 GCA_019974015.1 Nephila pilipes
ACATCGTTATCTGAACTTGCCACCGTTTTGCAGGAAGAATGGTATAACATTCCCTTGGCACACATACAGGAACTGTATTTATCCATTCTGAGAAGACTGCAAGCTGTTTTGGATGCCAACGGGTTTCCTGCACCATATTAAGCAAAGAAACATGTTTTTTAAAATGTGTTTCCATATTTTTGTCCAACCCCTGTAAATAGTATCCAGTAAGCAATAAAAATCCTTTAAATTTTCTCAAACACTATTGAAAAAGTAAAACTATGTCTGTTATTTTAAGTGGTGTATGTGACACTCTGTCCAATTATATAAGTCATTATTTCTTCAAATGCAGTTTCAAATACCTCACTAGGTGTCTTTTCTTCTAATGACTGCTTTATTTCTCATTGAACATTTTCAGTATCATTATTATTTCCATTTATTTTTACAAAGTCGTGTCTTACTTTTTGCCATTCTAATGTTTTTTGACTCTTGCTATTAGTTTTTTCCCTTACGTTTTGGTTTTGTACAATTCTAGTTACATTGTTATTATTCAGATCTATGTTTGTAGAGGCTATATATATTTCGAGGGCTCGAATGGATTTCCAGTCTGCCGGGAACATCTCTGGGTCAGCTATCTTTCCTGTGTATTCTCATAAATGTCTTTGATATCTGAAACAATATCGATCTTATCAGGAGGAAATTCAAAAATATCAACTGTAGCATCACCATCATCACTTTTCAAAGTAATTAGGGTCATTTACATTATTTTCGAATTCAATAAGTGTGATAAATTCCCTAGTACCCATCTCTCGTTAAATAAAAATATTTGCTAGAGAGAAAAAAAACACTTGATATCAGCTGCAATCTCCAAATGGGTATCGTTATAAAATGATCAATAAAATCATTTCAGTAAAAAAACAAGACTGAGTAAGTAGCAGATTGTTACTAGAACTTCTAAATTACATATTAATGTATGGTATTTCATTATAATATAAAAATCAAACCAGAAATATAATGCTTCAAATATGACAATTCTGTTCCATTCAACTTATAAACTAATTTCAAATTTCTTCGCTTGATGTAAAAGAAACAAAGCACAGAATACACACTTTCTGCTACACATAATATTGACTGATATATATTGAATGAAACTAAACAGCGAAGAGTACCAAATATATTTTTGGCACCAAGTGGTATATGTAAAATTTCAGGCCCTTGGCAGCTAATGGGTTAAAATAATATTCGTACTATTTTGTAATTAATAGAACAAAATGAGTTAATTTATTGAAAAAGAAATAGAAAATGATTATTGCTAATTTGATTATGTTGTGAAAGTCACTCATACCTTTTGTTTTGTTTCTAAAATATTTCATTTTACCTAATTTTATTGGTTTTTGTCTCTTATTGCACTCTTCATATAAAAATAATATGGATTATTTTTTAAAAAAAATTCTAAAATTTACTCATAAATTGTTTGCAACAATTGCAATTTATTTATTATTTTATTAACATCTAACAGAGAGCAATCATTATTGAAATATTTTTCATAGATATACTCATGATGGTTCAGAAAATTTTAAAGACAGCTTTAAGGTTGGTGTCAATGATGGCATTCATTTTGTATCTGGAGATGTTTTAGTGTCAGTTGAACCTGTTGATGATGAAAAACCAACTTGGAAAAAAGATTTACAAACACAAATTTCAGTTACAGAAAATGGAAAAGTTCTTCTTACTTCTTCGGTAATTTCATATTTATTTTAAATACCATTATTATTTACCAGTACGTTACTAGTAAATGCTATATTTAGAAATATACATAAGAATAAATTGTACAAGAGTTTGTCCTTTTATGACATAACTGTAATATTTTTAATTTTAATAGTTTGTTTATAAATATTAATATACTACTTTGATTTTTATCTCTGTTTATGGAAATAAGATATTCATTACTATATAACAATGTTGGCGAACCCTTTTGAGAAGTGAATGAAATTTTGTTTATTATTTTATTAAATAATAACCTACAAATCACCAAGTCATTGTTGTCACTTGGAAAAGGGGAGGGGGATGATGGGTTTGGTAAAAAAGGTAGTTATAATTTTGGAAACACCTAACATTTGTTAACAGAAAAACTTATCCGTTTACCTTATTATTTGATCTACTTTTAAAATTATTACCTTTTTACCCTTACCTTCCCTTTTTAAATATTTATTTAAAAAGGGAAGGGTAAGGGTAACTTATAATTTAGGAAAGGTTGGGTTGACTTATAATTTTTCCCAAAAATTGATATCAATGGAGTGATATGAATTACAGCACCTGGGGACATTCTACCCAGTCATGTCTCTGTATTGTGTATTTGAATGAACAAAGGATAAAGAAAAGCACATGTATTAAGAAATATTCGTTATTAATGAACATATTTACAAATATACATATGTATCATAAAATTGTTGAATTATATTTTATGCAAAATCAGTTGTTGCTGATTTTCATATAGTTTCTTAATATTAGGTCCTTGTTCTATATTCTTTAGATTAATGCATTTCACCATCCATTCATTTCCAAGTTTATTTTTGTTGGAAGATTTTATAAAATTCATTGAGGAAAACAATTTTTCAATGCAATATATGGGTGTAAATATTGTTAAAAGAGCATTATATCAAATTTCTTCATTGATATAAAATAGTTTGGTAAAGAATCCTATATGTTTAAAACAATATTTTCAATTTTTAGTGTGGAGTCATTATTATCTGCCAGAAATTTTCCCATCTAGTTTTCGAATGTATTTTATCTCTCTGCTTTGAAATTTAACCACCACTAATTCCATTTTTAAATCATGGATACCTGGCTATGTAAATTTGGTTAATTTCATTGTTTTGAATATCATTTTGTATTGATCTAAAAGAAAGGGAAATATATTTCCCAAACTTTTAAATTGATTACATCTGTTCTAAAAACTTTGTTTTATTTCCTGTATAATTACTAAACATTTTTATTTGCATTTTTCCTTCAGTGTTAAACATTTATTCAAAATTTGTTTTGAAAATGCTTTTAGAAATGAAAATCGTATACATATTCAAATTTTTAAGGAAGAAGTTAAGTTTTGTCATAAATATTTTAATAATTTCAAGCATCATTAATTCAATTTGTCCATTTTCTCACAGTTTTTTCCCCAGCTTATTGAAATGCTGAGTGATGTCACATAAGAACATTAAAACATTAATCAGTTTTATGCTTGACAATGAATCATAACAATTGTTTTTTATTAACAAAAGCTTTATTTTTATTATAAATTTACTAACTGATTAAAAATTTAACTTAAACTGAGCCATTGAACATTGTTATATGTCAAACTCCCAAAATATTAGCACTATCTCTTCTAATAATTGTGCAAATTCTTGTTTATTGAGACTTCTGAAGTTTATAAAATTGATGACTTTTATTAAAACTGGTATTATATTGGAAAATGTTTTTAAACCTTTCTTCACTCATAGAACTTACTGGTTTATGCATTAAAATTCAATCAAAGAATGCCTAATATTTTGCTTAAGTTATTGAATAAAACCAATGTTCTTTAATGCTGGATTGGGTGCACTTCCATTACAGAAACAAGTTTCTGTAGGTCAATATCCATTTCTTTAAATGCATTATTATTTTCTTTAAAAATATAGATATTGATACTCTTTCCTTTCAATTTTATTAATTTCATTAGCTCTTCTTTCGTGATATAGTCTGATATTGAGCAAAAACTTAGTGTTGAGCATAACCATTTACTTCATTACTCATATCTAAAGCAGTTGAATATATTTTTGCATACTTTTAGTTATGCATTTTCAAACAAATATTTCTTTCTAATTTTATTGCTCGATCTTTAATTGTATTTTTGTGACCTATTGATAATTCATTTATACACTTTATTATCAAGTCTTTTTTCTTTAAAATATGCAAACAAAATAGCACTACTTTCTAAAAATGCTTCTTTTGCAAACTTGCCTTCTGAAAAGGTTCCTCATAGCAAGCATTGCAACAGACTGCTTGAAAATTAGCATGTAATGTTATTTTTTGGAATCAAAAAAGTTCTTAAAACACTGGTTTGTGAATGATTGTTTTTTTAAATAAAAATAATTTCCACCCTTTTTTTCATCCATTACAAAGCTGAGATTTGAAAGCAACTTTTCAAAACTTTTTATATTGTGTATATGTGAAGTGATTTTTTGTTATAAATTGCACACATAGCCATTTTATTCTTTTCAGTCATATATTTATTAAACCATTCTGTTTCATATGGTCTAATGTACATGATATACATGCATGGATTAAAAAAATTAAATAATAAAAATAACAGTTGAATTATTAAACACTTTTAAATGCATGTGCCAAGGCTGTCAGTTATTTCATAACTGTAAGGTGGTACATCTCTGTATTTTAGTGGCCATGCTAGCTAAGGGCTTGAGGCTCTAAGTCCTGTCATTGGCATTATGTGGAAGTTTGGAAAGGGAGGTGTGTCATCTGACACATCTTAAGTATCATCAGACAGAGGCTCAAAGTTATGAGGTCCATTGTCAATAGCCTTTATGTTGTCTCTAAAGTGTGAAGTCATTGAACAATGAATCGATCAAAACCCCTATTCTATAGTGTAATAAATATGTGTACCAAGTTTATAACAGACTATCATGAGCCATACTTTGGTGCTGTGATGTGTTAGAAAATCAGTTAGCCAATGTCCGCTTGGAAATTTTTTAAAAATAAATTTGACTTTAGATATTTATACTTTTGATTTTTTTTAATATTTTATGTGGTTTGTTCTCTTTTATGATTTAAAATGTTATAAAAGTTGATATGTGGGTAATTTAAAAAGGCTTCATGTTTCAGTGTCTGACCCACCTGTCTTAGACTTCCATTGCTGCTGTATAATATAAATTTACTTGTGGTTTCTAGTTGAAATATAGAAGCTTTTTTTGTTATTAATTCTGAATTTTGTAATGTACAAAGCTTAATGTACTGTAGCTTAAATTGATAGCCTTTTAACAAAAAATCATGCCTATATTCTTTAAAAAATAATTTTTGAAGAATTTTTTAAAATCGAATTTTAAAATTCTTTCACTTAAAAGAAACAAATTGCTGTTTTAGTTTTTCAATGCTATTACAAATAAACTTCAAAAAAAATTTTTTTTGGTCCAAACAAATTTGAAATAATTTTCTACTAAAATTTTATCTCTTTGAATGAGAAGTCTTAAGAAATTGCTTATTAACTGAATTCTGAAAATACAGAATGTGTTGCTTTTTTTTTTTGCTTGTTTAAATTTTGTTTAGAAAAATTGCATTTGTGAAATGAAGGAATAAATACATGTTTTTGTAAAGAATTCAGCCAGTATGATTTTAAAATAATGAAATTAATAATTTTTGGATGTGTCATATTTCATCTTAGTTTTCCGAAATCGCATTGTTGCTACATAGTACTTTACTGAATTTTATTCTAAAGTTTTCTTCATTTTTTCACATTATACTGAATTTTAGTGATTTCTAAATACATACATAACAGTTTAGAAATAATGTAACGTTGTACTCTCTTCCATCATTCATTGACTTTCAGGTTCTTTTATTTTTTCATTTTGTGTTATTTATATTCAGTAAAGTTGTCGAATTTTATATATATTTATATCTTGTTTATGGATGACCTTTTCTTTATTTGTCATGTTTTCTCTTTAATGAGAAACCATTTCTTTTGAAAAATGAAGTCACATAAATTTGTTACATCTAGAAAGGCTGGAAGTTGTTCTAATTCCATATCAGTATATGTATCTGTCAGGTTTTAAATTATAATGATGTGTGGAAATTCTGCATGATGAGATCCATGCACTAATTACATCATACGAAAGGGTAATTTTTTAAAGTTTAAATTTTTTTGAATATAAATGTTTTCTTAAATTTGTGGTATTTAGATGTAAGTGAAAATAAATTAAGTTATATTGAGCCTTGGATAATTTATGTGTATAAGATCTGCATATTTAAAAAATGGTGTTTTTAAAACAATTTTTTATTTTCTGGTATGTTAGTATATGTAACAATTCAAATTAATATTAACTGGTCACATACAGAGACATTATGATGTTATCATTAAAATTGAATGAATGTATTTGAGGTAATAAAGACAAACATTTATTAAAAAAAAAAAAAAAAAAAAAAAAACCACAAATTACAAATCTGAGGCCTTAGAGCTGTATAATTTGCATCTGCATCATAGTATTTATAAAAGGACTAATTGATATTAATATATACCATCCATTGTTATGTAAATCCAAAGTTTTACATTATGAGTGTTTAGATGCAATTATATGCACTGTTTAAACATGTCTTTTTATTAGACGGACTGCGTAATTGCATCAGCTCATTTTGATGTTTGTAAGACTGCAATGCTTACACCAGAGCTTAATCTGTGTATATTATAGCTTTGAGGGCAATTTGATAAGCTAGATTTATTAATATAAATAGCAGTTTTAAAGGTAACATGCATATAGTGGTAGATATTTAATGGATGGAATTCGATTTACTGTTGAAAATACCATATTGTGATGCTGTGTATATTAGTTACTAACCACAATCAACTCCTTTTGCATCTCTTATAATAATATAGAACATGTAACATTTATGGAAATTGAGATTTTATTTTTGTCATGTAATAACTTTTAGAATTACTGTTATCTTTCGTGATTTTTTTTTCATGCAAATTTTATGTAAACAACAGTACATACATCTATTTTTTTAAAAAGAAATAATGCTTATAATTGTATATAGTATGTTGCAAGAACATGGAAAGGGAAGTATCCCTAAAAAAAAGTATTCTCAATTTTTAGAAATTTGTAAATATGGTACATTTAAATTTTTACTCATTAAATGCATAAATAATAGCTCATGTTTTTCAGCATAACAGTTAGAATAATAATGATAAGAAAAAAAGACACAAGTTGGTATTCAGCTTAAATAAATTGAGGAATCATATGTAAATTTTATTTTGTCAAATTAGTTTTGATATTGCTTGTGTTATAAAAAGTATAGCATTTCTCCCTTAAATCTCTTCTGTTAAAAGTGCTTGTATGTGCAGCATATCTCATATTTAAATATATTAGTGTCATTTGAACATTGACAGTTACTTTCTTGAAGTTTACCAGCTGTTGCAGATCTAATTCAAACAAACAAAAAAAGAAAGGGCACAACTTTTTGTAGTTTGTTTCATGAACATATTAAATATTTTCCAAGATACTTAAATGTATTCCTATATATGTATAAAAATATATGCACATGTATGTGTTCAGATAAGTGTGCAAAATGGCTGGCTCATTCAAGGAAAAAAGTACTTTTTAAAAAATGTACTTGTAATTGTATGCAGTTTAATAAGTTACTAAAGGCGTGGTCTGTTAGTATACAATAAATACTTAAATGCAGTTCTAATTTGTTTGATTTTTAGCTATTTTATTTTTCTAATCTTAGATACTTGTTTGCATTATGACTTTTCTTTGTACAGCTCTTTAACTTCTTAGGGATGACTGTCATATATACATGCCAACACGAAACGGCATGTAGTTTCCAACTGGCATACCAGTTTGACAGAGTATTTTCTTGTTCATCCCTGCTCATCACACATATGTGTCAGAAAACTGGAAGTTTTAAAAACTAATATATCGGGCACAAGATGGGATTATTATATGTTTATAGGATTTGAGATATATGTTGATTTGGCCTTTTATTCAAAATGAGACTAAGAGGACTCACATGCATGTGGATTTTGGTTTCATGAACATAGTATAAAAGGCAAGTTCTTGCTTTGTAGGCTGCTTTAAAGAAGTACACATGGTATTTGTTCATAGGATTTAAGGGAGGCTGGTGAGGGAATTTTAGTTTTGCTAGAAATTTGGTTTGTGGGTGGGGTAGGGGCTGATTAGTGTGCCTTTAGTAAAAAAAGTTTAGATACATAAAATTGATGATGTGTGCAACTCCAAAAAAACATAAGCTTTCACCAACACAAATCTCTACTAAATAAAAATAATTTGGTTTACTTAAACAAAAAAACTTAAATATATGAAGTATGCGAATAAAAAATGTATAAATATATAATTTTTTATATGTAGAGTATATTAAAATATGGTTTTTATGTTTAAAAATGTATAATGTATATTTTAATATATATATATATATATATATATATATATATATACACACAGTAATATTGCAATAATATAGTAAATATTTAACCAGAGCTCTTTCAGATCATCAAAATGCAGGGTAACTGGAAAATCATAAAGAATGCATATAAACAGCTAAAACTAAATGTTATTGTAGGAAGCTTAGTACAGTACATGTAAATAAAGTATCTTATTTATGAAATAGAACTCTAACTATGTACAAAAAAGGCACTTTTTTCTTTTGATAGCCAACACTATTCTATTGAAGCAGAAGGGGTATAAAACAATTTTATATGACTTCTCAGCCTGTGTAAAAATGCAGCATTATTGGAAGGACCAGAAAGGCAAAGTGCCAGGTTATAGATGGAATTCTGCAATAACAAAGTATTGAATTAATGTAGATATGAAATATTAAGTTTATAAAGTGAGTAAAGAATATATATTAAAAGAGAGAATGTATCGTATATGTACAGAACATTATTGAATAGCACATTCATCTTTCTGTAATTTAGTGGATTTAGGGTTAATAGTGAAAAACCTTGATACCCTGAAGAGACAGCTAGTCTGAGCGATATGTGCATTTGTCCCTGCTGTTGTGAAAGGAACATATGAGTACACCCTTATAGTATCACATGTTGATAATTTTTCTTCTTTTGTTGATAGATTCAGTTTTATAAAATTATTTTGCTTTTATATATTGAGTTAATTATTTTTTTTTTGTGTGTCAGGGTCATCACTTATTATTATATATACTTTTAGTGCTTTCTGCAAATGCTTCATGGTACCTATGGATATATAGAAATATATATTTATATATATATATATTTCAATTTGTTTAACAAAATAAGCATATCTTATTTTGAGGAAAAAATAAATACTTACTTTATTTAGAATTTTCATTGTTTAAATCTGTTAAAAATTGGATACTATAAAACCATTGGTACCATGAAGCATTTGCAGAAAGCACATAAAGCATTTGCAGAAAGCACATAAAGCATTTGGTAGAAATTAAAGTGTACATTTGCCTCACTCAAAAGTTTTAGATGTTTAGACTGAGAAAATTGTTTATTTTCTATGTGTATTTTGTTTCTTCATTTAAAAATATAGCTAATTTTTTTTAAAAAAATTTCTTTTTAAGATTTAGATCGTAAGAAAAACTTCATCAAAAAATTCTTCTGTTACTTTATTAGTCTAATGAAATAATTGATTATTTAGAAGTTTCTCTGAAACCATTTCAACAGTTTTTCTTTTCAGCTGGTGAACTATAATTTCTTGTATCTATATATAATTATCTAAAAATATTTTTTTCTGCTTAATGTTTTTGAAAAAAATTTACTTCATCCTCCCTCCTGTATGAATATTTTTAGAACACATGAATAACATAGGCTGATAAATGTTATTGAGTTCACAAAAAATTAACTTCTCTTCATGGATTGTACAAAATAGTAAAAATTTCTATAAGTGCTTTAATATTATATTAAAACATATTTGAGGGTTTCAAATTAGGCCATAATATTTTCCATATAGGTGTATCACTGCATGTTATGTTATATCCCAACAAACTCCTAAAAATGTAAATTCTTCTAGTTTTATATTTGAATATAATTCTGAGTTTTGTCAGATATGCATTGTTGAGGCCTGTCTTGGGTATGTCCTAATCTATAAGGCTCCATTATTTTTAGAGAAATTCTTTGAGCAATTAATTCTCTATTTTTTACTTTCATGAATTATTCCAAATTGTTCTAGATTTTCTGATTATCCATATTTGTTAATTGCTGTTCTATAAAAAAATACAGTTAATGGTTGTTATTAGTTTCACCAAATGTCTAAATGAAAGAAAAATGATGTATGTGTTACTTGAATTACATTATATACTGGTTTCCATAAATTAAGGAAAAATCAGAAAAAAAAAAAAAAAAAAAAAATACAATAACACCACCATAAACAAGTAAATGTTCATACAAATTATGCAGTATATGTTAAAAGTAACTTTGTATCTGAATATGGTATGCAGATTGGTGGTGTTGCTGTTGTTTAACGTCATTGGATACATGTGTAAAAACAAGCTTTAAAAGCATCTGCAGTTTCTACTCATGCAACTGTGTAGTGAAAGTTTGATATAGTCAGTTTTTAGGTATTAGTAATCGATACATTTATCTGATGATTATGATACCATGTCATTGGGTGAATAGAAATGGTACAGAGTAAATCTTATGTAGCAAAATAGTTAAATGTGGGCCCTACTGTAATTCATAGAATGTGGACTCCATTTTTAAGAACAGAAAAACTTTTTAGAAGGCACAGTTGAAGAAAACTCATATCTACAAGTGCTGCAAATGACCAATATTTGCAGCTAACTGCAAGGAAACTCGAAATTGCCACACCAATCTAGTCATTGGAAGACAAATATCCAGGTCAACTGTATACAGAAGGCTTCATAAAAAAAGGGTTGTATGTATGCTGTCCAGTATTGTGTGTACCCCTCATGCTATGAAATAGAAATGAAAAGTATAATTGGGCAAATACTCATGAAATTAGTGTACAAGTCTATGGAGGTCTGAATGTTTTACTGATGAATTTAGATTTTGTTTGTAAAGTCCCTTAAGAAGATTGTGGACCTAGTTTGGGAACCCACTGTTTTCTCATTCATATACCTAAAAGAGATTTGGTGGATCCAGTTTATTGTATCTTTTCAGATGGCCATACTGACTTATATATTGTTCCAAGTTACATAAATACTGAATTCTGGATTCAATTGTTTACCCTTACGTAGGTGTAGTTGGTGATTCTATCATCATACAAGAGGATAATTCTAGACTTCACTGAGATAATTTGTTGGAATTTTTTTTCTTAAAGGATTATTATGTGAGTGTATGGGTTAACTAGCACATTTAGTATTATTGCCAACATTTGGGTATACTGTTTAATATTTAGCATAAATCAGTCCATTTAGCATATTTGGAATGTTTTAGGGATACTTATTAGGACATTTAGTGCCCTCTCCCCACAACATTTCAGGGTTTTTGAAATGCCTTGATAAAGCAATAGATTTTGCTGCCAACCAAGTTAATAAACACCATCATTTTGCCCGTGGAACATACTTTCATGCATATATAGCTGTTAGAAGCGACCACACTCCATATTGAAGCAGTTTACATGTAGAACTTGGATACTATGTTTTTTTAATATGTTTTCATTTAGCATATTTTCCAAGAAAAAAAAAAAAAAAAAAAACCTGTGCCTTATTTATAAAGCACTGTTTAATGAATGTTTTTTGCCACAAATTTTGTAAAATTCCAACAAATAAAAGCTTCACAATCACAATTTTTCTGATTTTTTTCTTAATATCTGGAAACTAGAGTAAAGGAATATATTTAGTTTATAAAGTTGTCAATTATGTTTAAAATTAAATAAACATTTAATCATTATTTAATTTAATAGATTTCATAATGTTATTATTTTGTGATGTTTAATGTAGCATAATCGCTAAAACATTCCCTATCATAGACTCTAATATACATAAAATGCTGTTAAATATAATCATGGACATTGTTATTGTTTTATTAACTTTTTTAAAATCAGTCAGTCTCTTGATTTTAGTTATTTAATTTTGTTAAAATCAGTCAGTCCTTTCATTTAGTTGCATGCAAAAGCTTTAGCTTTTTTATGATTCTTCAAAAAAAAGCTATATGCTACTTCATTTAATCCTGATATTTTCGCACAGTTATGCATAAAAGGCAGTTTAGAAACTATTCCGATGATTTTTACATGTAAGAATTATAATTGGTATATAGCTCTTGGAGAATTTTTTTAAATGAAAGTTTGGCTAATCTTTGGTAAGAGAATTTCTATATTTCACAAATTAACAATTATTCATATTTTACTTCTAAATTTTAATTTTGAAATTTAAAAGATTAATGAATAGAGATTTTATGTTTTAAAGAAAGATGCAGATATTAAAGCCGTTTATGACACATTGTTACATTCATTTTTTTGTGTACTCCTAATTTTACAGTTTTAATGATAAATATTATTTTTTTTAATGAAAGTTAAAAAATTGGTATAATTGGTTGAAAGACATTGTTTGGAAATGACTACTCACACATTTTTTTTTCAAAAACCAGTCTGATAATTAATTTCATCAATCGAACTGATATTCAGAAAGAAAGCATTCTTTATTAAATGTTTATTTGTATATTTTTGGAAATTATTATTTGGCTTCACTATTTATCTTTGTATCTGGATGTCTGAAAACATTAAAAAATATACTGGTAATATTCTGATTTAAAAGATTTTTCTAGAAAAGTTAGTAATTTTTTCATTGGAAATAAGGTATTTATTGATCTGATAGAAGCATGATATATATTCATTTTTGAAAATAATGTACTTATGTGGCGCTCGCGAAACGGCAGCGCAGATTCGAACCCTGGACCAAGGGATCCGAAGGCGACGGGCCTACCAATCAAGCCGAAAAGATATCTCCTCGGGCTGGTTGAGTAAGGCCTTTTAACTTCTAACGTTGAAGAGCGTCGCTGTGTAGCGACTTCCTTCTACATCAGCGCCACTGATTAAAAGGCCTTACTCAACCAGCCCGAAGAGATATCTTTTCGGCTTGATTGGTAGGCCCGTCGCCTTCGGATCCCTTGGTCCAGGGTTCGAATCTGCGCTACCGTTTCGCGACCGCCACAAGTGGTGACCCCGGACGTGATCACTAGATGGCAGCACGACTGCCTGTACCTACTAATTGCATATGCCCGACGATCGCCGTTAGTGGTGACTCTGGGCTTGAGCACTAGGTGGCAGCACGGCCTATATCTACTGTTTGCATATGTTCCGATGCAATAACACTTGTCTCTGTGTGTCTAAGACAAGCGCAACTAGTGATATTCCGGTTCTGGCGCACGTTTCGGCGCCTTCTGACAAAAAGACCTTCTGAATAAATTGGCGCACGTTTATCTCCATTCCGTATCATGACGCTGCGATGATACTGGAGGGGGAGTGTGTAGCGACTTCCTTCTACAACAGCGCCACTGAATAAAAGGCCTTACTCAACCAGCCCGAAGAGATATCTTTTCGGCTTGATTGGTAGGCCCGTCGCCTTCGGACCCCTTGTTCCAGGGTTCGAATCTGCGCTGCCGTTTCGCGACCGCCACAAGTGGTGACCCCGGACGTGATCGCTAGATGGCAGCACGACTGCCTGTACCTACTGATTGCTTATGCCCGACGATCACCGTTAGTGGTGACTCAGGGCTTGAGCCCTAGGTGGCAGCACGGCCTATTCCTACGGTTTGCATATGTTCCGATGCAAAAACACTTGTCTCTGGTGTCTTAAGACAAGCGCAACTAGTGATATTCCGTTCTGGCGCACGTTTCGGCGCCTTCTGAACAAATTGGCGCGCTTTTATCTCCATTCCGTATCATCGCGCTGCGTTGATACTGGAGGGGGAGTATTGCAGCGACGCTCTTCAACGTTAGAAGTTAAAAGGCCTTACTCAACCAGCCCGAGGAGATATCTTTTCGTCTTGATTGGTAGGCCCGTCGCCTTCGGATCCCTTGGTCCAGGGTTCGAATCTGCGCTACCGTTTCGCGAGCGCCACACTTATCCTTATGGAGCTTGTAGTTTTATGCTATTTTTTCTTCTTCATATTTTAAATTATTATTTCTCATTTATTACTTTAAATTCACAAATTTATCTTTATCCTTATTTATAAATATTTTTAAGGATGAATCAAATTAATTATCACTGAAATGATAAATAACTTTTGAAATATTTGGATTAAGCTCTTTAATAAGATTAATAGCTCTGATTTAATTAAGGCATGTGTTAGCTATTAAAATTATATTTTTAATCCCTTTATTTACTCTCATTCTTAAAATATTATTAATAGGCATGGATTTAAGCATTTTTAAATTAAAATTTTTCATTTTTTTTGAACAATCGAAATTTTACTTCTGTAATAAATGTTCTTTTTTGTTCTAGTGTCCAACAGAACTGATGTCCCATCATGTCAAGGAACATTTATTACAGAAGTAAGTTTGTTTTTTTTTAATTATGAGCATGTTACATATTTTTACTTTTGATAAGTATTTATTTTTGAGTTTTTGAAAATATAAATCCATTGACCTTCAATGTCTCTTATTATTTTTATTACTATGTAATTTTATTATATGTAAGAAATTAATATTTGTAATTTTGTACAATAGTATAACTAACTTATTTTTTTTTATAAAAAGTATTTATTTCTGCACAACTTGCAGGTGGTACTTTTATGTATGGTATGGGGGTAACTGCATTCCCATCTTTCTTGTCTGAGGGAAGGGATTGTTAAAAGATTTATTAAGCCCAATGATTTTTGTTTGTATTTTTAAATGTAAATTATGTTTACTGATATTTTATAACCATACTTGTAATTATTTCAATATTACTTATGAAAGACTTAAATTGATCCTTTCTTAAAAATGTAAATTATTTGCTTTTTATGTATAAAATACAATAATGTTCTCACAATACTTTTTTACTGTCCATAAAATATTCTTGGATTTTTAAGGATTCTGTGTATCAATTCTGGTAAATTTTATTTGAGCTATAAATGAAAGGATATTGTTTAATTTCAAAGCAAAGTAATGAAATGAAATTTCACCAACTAAAGAATCTTCATTGGCATTTATTGGTACATTTTTCAGTATTACTCTGATTTTCTATAAATTTTATTCAGTGAAATTTTTAATTTTTTGTTTTATATATTTTTATAAAAAAAATCAACTTTTATAAATATTTCTGTAGAAGATATTTGTTATTGGAATCAAACTCCTAAATTTTGATTAATTCTTGCAAAATTGCTTTTTTAAAATATTCAAGTAATTTGAGTGAATAATATAGTTTATGTAATTTATTTCTTTTTTCTTTAAAAACAGGATTAATTTCTTTTTAAATGCTGATGAAAAAGTGTTGAAAATTTTGTTTTAAAACTTTTTCTCTTCAATTTTTAAGGTTTTAGCTGCAACTGATGTTGATACTGAAGATTTATCACTGTATTTCATTTTGACTGAAGCTCCACAGTTTGGAAATGTTGTACTTGATAAGCGTAAAACCAATCGATTCACTCAAAAGGATATTGTTAATGAAGAAGTAAGTTGTTTGATATATATTTTATAAGCAAATGTTATTCACAACCCGAGTCTAAATGATAATTATCAAAAAATTGTTCACTTATATGCTCTAAAAATCTTGAGAAGATGATCTGAAAAATACTTAATTAAATAAACTAACACTTTTTGTGTTACTCCTGTATGTAATGTACATGTGAAAGTTCCTAAATATGTTACATTGGGGAAGGGAAAGCTGAATATGTCCATTATTCAAAAAACATAGTTTGAAAAAACTCTAAAAAGCTAAAAAAGGTGAACAAATTCTCGAAATAAAAGGAGTGACCCATTAATAAAGTAATAAATAAGCACTTGTTTAATCTAGAGTAAGAATTTTAAATACTTAATAATGTCAGTGACACAAAGAAACTTCATCAAAATTTCATCTATGATCATAACATAGATGAATATTCTTTTGATTCTAACATTAATTATTATTTCACATTTCCCCCCCTCAAAAATGCATGTTAGAATATTAACATCTTTATTCAGATTTTATTATACGAGTTTTAAAAATTAAACTGCGAAATTTTGGTGCCTAGTATAAAAAACAAACTTTATAGTGAGATTTTCATTTACCAAATGCTTTTTGAGTTAACTATGACTTAATATTCTAGCCATTGTAAACTTCTCCATCTCTTCGATTTATTTCATCCGTAATTATACATTTAATTTTTTTCTATATTCTAGCTGTCCAAAATATTGATAAAAAAGAATAAAAATTCATTAAATGACTCATAAATTTTTATTTTTAATAACTTGAACTATTACTTTGATATTAGGCACTATACTTTTATAAGCAAATTATTTTAATAGATTTGAAGAATCAGAAGTGGGTGAAATCTTTCAATGCTAATTTTATGTGAAGATATATAAATTATATGCAGAATAAGAGTGTAAAAAAAAGGAAATCTAGAGGATATAATTGAATTTTTTTGGAATTTCAGGCTCGTATGATATTAATTTACATATGATATTTATGTTATACTGCATTTCTTAACTTAGAACTTAGTGAATGATTGATAAATCTTTTATTTAACTCTTGCGATTACTTTGTTGAACTTTATGTTTGTTGTCTAATTAAATATGTAATTTATTTTCAATTATGTGTGTGTAAATTATCTATTGTAGGTATTTTATGTGCATAACAATCAAGAAATTGGAGCTAATCCTAAAGAAGATTCAATGACATACATCGTGACTGATAAAGCATTTCCTCGTTTAATGCCACACAATAGCCACAAAGTTTTTATTACTATTTTACCTCAAAATACTCAATCTCCTAGACTGTATTTTAAAAGAGCCATTCTTGTTGAAGAAGGCCAAAGTTCTGCTGTCACTGAAGAAAATCTATCTGCAACAGATGAAGACACATTTCCAGGGGAACTGTTGATTGTTATTTCTAGACAGCCAGGTTATGGTTATTTAGAAAATTCAAGACCTTCTCCTGGATACGAAAAAAGTAAAAGAAACAAAAGAATCAGTGCCTTTCCCTTGCAAGATGTAAAAGATGGCTTTATTACTTTTGTACAGTCAAATCACAGGTATTTTGGTTAATATAATTAACAATTTTTGCTACTGTATTTTTCTGAAAAGTAATTGTATCTTATGTTAATTGTTTTATACTTAACATTTTTTCCAAATATGATAATAAAATTGTTTTCATTAATTCAGTTCACCTAAATGTAATAATCCATAACCACCTGGAATATAATTTCCATGGGGCTTTTTCTATTTGGAATATTTTGATTTTTACATAAAGCTCAAGTCAATGCTTGTGTGAATTCATAAAAAGTTTTGCAGGTTGAATTTGTGAGTTCATTAGAATTTACTTAAGGAAAATGAGCTGTGGTGGCAGTTTTAATGCAGTAGCTTTTTTACTGAAATTTATAACTAATCATTTTTGATTTCTTGTAAAACTTCTATTTAATTGTAATTCTTATGTAATATTGTTCCTTTGATGAAAATTATATTGTGTGGTATTTATCAGAATTTCAATTAAAAAAAAAAACTATCTTACCCAGTATATTGAAACAAAGTCTGTGTAAATTTGGAATGAACTGTCAACTGATATTTTTCTGTCAGAATTCTTTCAGAAAGCATCAAAAACTTACCATTTTGTAGTTAAAACTCTTAAATGTTTCGTGTGTAAGTGTATCATCCTCAAGCTTTCTTATCTCTATAATATTTTTGATTTCTATAAATTTTTTGTTGCTCTACTTTTAATTCTCCATTGCCACCACTGTTTTAATGCATACCCCTTAAATGTTTTAGCATAAGTTTTTTTTTTTTTATTAATCACAAATTAACCATATAGTTTTTAGGTGGGAATTTATATGCACCAGTAATTTTTTCAAAATGTTAAACCGCATTATAATTTGTGATATTCACAGCTTTCTTGGAAACATGTAATTATTGAAAATGGCTGTTATAAAAGTTTATGGGTTTTATAGTTATACATTAATATCTAATTCTACATCCATTTATTTGAATTGTTTTCTCTTACTTCCCCTGTATCAAAATTTTTAGAAGTTCATATTTAAAATAACTAAAGTAAATGATTTTATCTTGCACATTTTGAAAAATATAAGAATTTGTATATGCACTTTAACTGCTATTCCCTGGTTTTCCTTTGGATTCATGTTGGGATTTGATACAGACCATTCAATTTGTTTTTGCAGAATCATAAATGAATGTTTTCAAGAGTCTTTATTGGATTATAATTGCTTGGCTGTTAAAAGATTTCTCCAAATGGTTCTGAGTTATACACTGGTTGTCATGGGAATTTTGATGTCTTTGTGAGAAATCAATGTTAAATTCAAAATACACCCTATACAATGAGACTTTCTCTGTTGGTATCTGACAACAAATTCGAGATTTGGATTGCAGATTTCATTATTTTTCCTTCTGTTTAGTCAACCCAATTTTCATTGTTTCTCATTGCTGAATATAGTGCTCATGGATATATGATCTCAAACCATATATTTTTTGGTCTAAGATAGGTATGCATTTCAGTTTTGTATTTTTGACTGTAAAGTGCATTTATTTTTATTGCAAATATTAATTTACTTGTCTCTTTATGTTCACTGGTTTAAGACATACTTAATGGAGAACAGTCTGGCATTTGTTTGTGAAGATGATAGATGAAAAATGTTTCTGTATGGTTGTGAAATATTTTATTAAATTTGACAAAACGTTATTTTTACAATAGATACTTTTACAGTTAGATAAAATTTGTTTACATCCCTTCTGGAATAGTGTATATTTCTAGAAGTAACATTAACATTAACCTCTTGAACACATAATGTCGCACTTCAGTAATTAGTCCTGTGAAAAAATGCTGTTTTGTTTGCAGTTTTCTACCAATGCAAAATTAAACACCTTTATCGATCTTGGGACGATTATGCCTCAAGGTTTATTTGCTTATTCCCCATGCTAGAATAAGCAAATTTTTACACTCAAAATGCTTGAAAGGGACAATTAAATTGAACATGTTGTATAAAAATTACTTTTGTCTATTCTTTATGTGTTTTTGATTAATTAATTTATTTAAATGTTTTTAAAAATAGTTTCGGAATAAATTTTTATTAGTATTGTTATTGTCTATCTGTAAAGAGCTCTTTGTAAGGGGCAAGTGTATAAGATGTTTGCTTACAAACCACTCCAGTAAAAGAAAGACTCTTCAGAGAGAAGATCTTTGAAACGCACAAAATGTGATCTGATGATGCACACAAACTTAGACTTCATTCATACTTTTATCATTAACCGATGTAATGCGATAAAGCTACGAAAAGAATATATACAACTAGGTCTGTTCTGTGTGACAAAAGTTAAATAGCTAAAGAAAGCTTAAAAATTAAGTAAAAAAATGATGAAGTTATTCATTTAGAAGTGGGGAAATAAAAGGAAATCTCTATATAATCTTATGGTGATTTATTTATTGTATGTATTTTGCATACAGTATACATCATTCTCTATATTAAGTATTTTTTCAAGTAAATCTTACATTTTAATTTCTGTCTTACAGTGGCATTGAACCGGAATCAGATGACTTTGAAGTGTTTGTCACTGATGGAGTGCATAATTCAACTGTAGTGCTAGTTTATGTGAGCATTGTTTTACTAAATGATGAAATACCCTATTTTTCCCTTTCAAATATAACAGTTGATGAAGGTAATTCATATTTAATGAATAATGAGTCTTTAATTGCTGGTGACCGAGATTATCCTGGGGACATTTTAGTTCTTAGTGTTAAGAATAAACCTAGACATGGATCTTTAACACATTTCTTGAAAGCTGTAAACAATGGCCCTTTGTTAGAAATTTCTTTTAATCAATTAACCCTAGAAAACTTCGAAAAAATTATGTATCACCATGATGACTCTGAAAACTTTATAGACTCGTTTTCTTTAACTTTGAATGATGGCGTACACTCTGTAATTAGAACATGTTTTGTTGAAGTCAATCCAATAAATGATGAACCTCCAGTACTGAAAAAAAACATTGGTGCAAATCATGTTGAATTACAAAGCAACTATATAATATCTTCTGCTGTCCTATATTCTGAAGATGCTGATTCAAATCCATCTGAAATTTTATATAAAATTTCTAAACCTGTTGCCTATGGTAACCTGGAAAAAAATAGTCAAAATGGAGATTGGATTTTGCTGGATCCTTTGGAATTTTCTCAGGATGAAATCAATTTAAATCACATAAGGTATGTTTAAGGTGTATATTATTTTACTTTATTTCGATGTAATTGTCTAATGATTATCATTAAACATGTCTCTACCATCATTAAATATTCTTATAAAATATTGTCCATTTAAGTTTTCAAAACGGAATAAATTTTATAGAATAAGTTAGGTGTTAAAATGGAAATATTTGACCATGATCTGAAATGTTATAGTAGATCTGAAATGTTATGAACTAGTAGACTTCTAAATTATCACAAATTTTAATTATTTTGATTTTAATTACACACATAATTAAGATGCTATGGTTTTATTTAGTATTTCCTTAATGGAAGGAATCTGATTATATATAATGAATAATTTGCATCATTTTGAGACACTAATGATTTTTTTCTAAAATGGAGTAAAATGTTGTTGTGGGAATATATAAATAAACCGTTTGAGATTAGAAAAATAAGTAGGTGAAGAAAGAGTATAAAATTTATTCTTTAGAAGAAATTAATAATAGAGATTTTCTTCCCTATATAGGGGATTTTTCTGTATGGTTTGTTTAAAGCGAGATATATTTATGTATACGAGTATTCGCTTATATTTGTATAAGTGTTGTATGGGGCTAGAAGTATTATTACTCTACCTTTTAATGTATTCAAAATAGATATCTTTTTATGAAACAAATTCTTATTTTATTTTAAAAATTTTGTGACTGAAACCTGCATTCTATTTTTCTTTTATTGTGAAAAAATTCTTTAAGATTAGTAATTCAGGTATTTTAAAAGTGTATAAATTGAAACTATTTCTTATTGAAGTAAAATATATTCATAAAGCTACAAAATTAATTTTTTATGGCCCAATAAAGTATTGCGAACATCTGATTACTCTTTCATGATGTTCACAAAAATTCGAAATGTAGCTTTTAGAATAACTGTTGTTCATTTGATCGACATAATGTGATATATTTTGGTCTTAAAGTTAATGATAATTTTTTTGTTTTATTCGTAATCTTTATAGATTATCTTTAGTCATAATTGAAAAATATAATTTCTGCTGTATTATCTTGAAATTATAGATTGAATATTAAAAATATAAGTGAAAATATTCAATGTGAAAATATTACAAATGAAAATATTCCTTATACAGTGAATTCGTATTCGCCCTTTGCCTCAAAATAGTGTAATGTGCTTATATTTACATGTTTATTGATTGCTTTTTTTTCTTGTCTGCAGCTGAATAAAGTTACTTCATGTTTTTGTCATATGATCCAAAAACTTTATATCAATTTTTTTTTCAGGTACCAACAAATATCTAAACCATCTTCAACATATGAAGATAGTTTCAGCTTTTTCTTATCTGATGGTCTTAATAAATCTCCATCTTCAACTTTCATTCTAAAACTGGTTGATTTTGGAAAGAGTACTATGACTGTGTTTACTCAAAAATTTGTTCTTGAACATGGAGGTCAATCAGTATTGAATTCCAGTTCCTTGTTTGCTTCTGACAATAGTTCTAGAGTAGAGGATATTTATTTTCAAATTTTAAGACCACCAATGTATGGAAATTTAATTATTGATACTAATGCATCACTCTATGTGGAGAACTTCACAGTTTTTAACCTTTTAGATAATCAAGTATCTTATAAACATAATGATTCATTTAATTTTAAAAATGATAGTTTTGATTTGATGATTACAAATGGTGTAGTGGTTAAGAATCTTACTTTTCCTATTTCAATCTCAACTTTAAATTATGTGCCTGTTTTAGAAAAAATATCTCCCTTATTTATAAACGTACTTGAAAATAAGTCTCATGTTATTACTTCAGAAAATTTGTTATTTACTGAAGCATCATTACCTCCTAATAAAATTACTTATTTAATATTAGAGCAACCTATATATGGATCTATAATTTATAATCAAAATCGCTACCATCCTGAAAAGTTCTCGCAAAAGGATATTGAGAAAGGACTTATATCTTACAAGGCATATTCAAATTTTTCAAAGAATGATGCATTTGCATTCAAAGTCACTAGTGAGAGAGAAGAAAATGTTGCCTACCATAGAAATCAAGTCTTGGGACCAACTGTGTATGTATAAATTCTCTCGTGTATTAAAATTTTTTTTCTCTTGTATCAAAAACTAGTCATAATTCATGAATATTTTAATGATATAAATTTATTTCAATAAAACTACGATTTATTTTAAAACCTTTGATATGTGGATATCCCTTGAATAGAGAGTTTGTACAATTTGCCTAATTTAATGCACTACAGATATTCATGACACCGATTTTCTTATACTTTACTAAAAATCTTCATCATGATCAGCATCAGGGCATGCAGGTTTTCATTGCAATCCTTATATAATTAAAAGAATTCACAGCTATGACTGATAGTATTTTTGCAATTAGGAATTGAAATTACTATAGTTATGTCACAAATTATTTTATTCTTCATATTAAATATTCTAAATATTAGTTGATGATTATGTATTATAGTGTTCTAAATTAAGAGAATTTGAACTTTTGGTTGATTATCTCCAGAAGTACTGGGCAGATTTAAATAAAATTAGGTATGCACTTAGGTTGATATAATCAAAAAAGTACCATACATTTGTTATGGTACACTCACATGATCATATGTACGGCTCATCAGCGCATGAAAATCTAAAAGAGAAGTTACAAGGTGGAACAAAAAATCGGTTGGTAGAGAATAAATGGCCCCCTCTTACAGTTATATAGCTTTCCTGATGTGAATTCATCTTGGAAATAAGATAGTTTAATTCTCTGTGGCAATCGGTCCATCGGTGTTTTCAGTTCATGATGGATCTGGGAGGGGAAAGGCGAGTTGTAATGGCCCTTCCAAAAGCATCCCAAAGAGCATATTTGGGTTAAGGTCTGGAGATATGGGTGGCCCATATCGGTCTAGGAAATATCACTTTCCAAAAAACTCATTAGCCAAATGAGACCAATGTGGACAAGCATTGTCATTCATAAAAATGAAATCAGGGTCAATTGATTCCCTGAATATAAGAATTTAGGGCTCTAAGATTTCATCCTTTTATCTCATAGAAGTCACATGGGGTTCATTGCGTCTGTCCAATGTGTGCCTGTCTAGACCATCAAACCTCCTTCATTGTACCGGTTTCTTTTTCGGGTGCTGGAATACATGCAGTTGGTTTCTGGTTCGGCCCAGATGCAGGTATGTTGACAGTTAGTGGTTAGGTTGAGTCCAGACGTAACAGTGTATAGAAAACCAGATCTAGACTAATAGTAGAAAGGTGCCCACTGATTTCCTCTCCAATGTCGATGCTCTATGCATCATACTAAACGGGCTTATCTCTGCGCAAAAGTGAGTAAGATGTGAGAAATTGGTTTTCTTACAAACTTATCTCTCTTATCTGTAACCGTCTGAAAACAGTAACCCTTGAAACTTGGTGTTCTGCGGTCGCATGAAGTTCACGAGACAGATAAGAAGCTATTGTACCTCGGTTACGCCTCGCGGTAGTGGACAAATATCGATCTTAATTGTTTGTAATGGCACCTGGATGACCTTAGCCATACTTTTTTTCTACGGTTCCAGTCTTATTAAATTGTTTTCATAAACTCGCACAACCTTCTGCGTTACATTAAGTTTCTGGCAATATACATTATATGCTTCCCTACCTCGAGTATTTCGACTATTCGATTATTCCCATTCCATTATCCAAGGAAATGGTTGCTGCTAATTTCAACCATTCTCTTCTGAATTTTACCGAATGGTTAAAACAACAGCAACCATGAAAGTCGCGAAGGAATGCAAATGAACAACGTGCAGAAATTGATATGCGCTTTCAAATAATTTTCCTCAAATGCATAGTCCCTACGCAGGTGTTCGCTTACATATACGGCAACAATAATGATCTTAGCGTTTCAGCCGCTGTAGGCAAACTCAAAAAACGTCAACTCCCAAGCCTCAGGAAAAAAAAAAAAACCCTCATATTATCTGCATGAATTTTGAGTTTGTGGCTTTCTTTATTCCTCAACAATATTTTTTCATTTTCTACAATCCTTATTTGACAAGGAACTTAATTTGGAACTACCGAAACGTGAGAAACACGAACAGAACACGGAATCTTTTGATGCAGAATATACTAGGCTAATGTCTCGAGACTTATTCATCATTTTTTAAAATCCTGTGTGTTATTGTGTTTTGCTCTAAATCTTTGATTTGAATTTTAATGGTGAAATGGATTATTCTTTATTTCTTTATTCATAATCGAATAAAGAAAATTTTTATGAGTTGTGTTTATTATTGTTTTGCGCATTAGCTCAGACGGTTTTTCTGGTCCTAAAATTGGCTGCCGTAGGCTGTCGCCTTCCTGACCTGTCGCTTTGGGATTGCCCTGTCGGCATTACAAATTTGTGTCTTTTTTTTGGGAGCTGTAGTAGTACCTTTAGTTTAGTATTTTTCGAGAAATTCGACAAAAATGCCAATTCTCTTAATTTTGAGCACCAATTTGTTCGTGTGTACATATGTGTATGTATGAAGAATGCATTTCTAACCAAATTTAATTATTTAATTCGTGTTTTTTTATTATAAAAGTTGAAGCATATATATATATATATATAATACTAATCTAGGAGTGTGTTAAATTGAAAATTGCTTTTTTAAGTAATATCATGTTTTTAATTTTTATAAATTTTATCTATAAAATTATTAATAGTATTTTCAGTCGCGATTCATGAACAAGTAAGTTAACAATTTTTTGTTGATCGCATAGCCTTCTTGGCCCCTCAGGTTCGACAAGTCTGATGTAGAAAGATGTATTCGTAATGTCCTGTATATATTAATAGAGAAATTTTAAATTTTTTTTGCAGTTATGTTATTAAGTTTGCTGCAATTCGTTCTTTTCTGTTATATCAATTTAAAATTGGAAGGTAATATTTTCTTGTATAGTTTCGTTACCAAGATAAATTAATCTAAAGTTTAATAAAATAATTTTTTTTTTATCTAAGCTACCTGTGTATATGGATATAACATTGTGCCCATTAAAATTATCGATATAACATTCCTATATGTTGATATATCATTTTTTTTAATATAAGAACCTTCATATTTTTTTTGAGACTCATATTAATAAATATTGTATTACAGAAGTTAAAAAAAAAAAGATAACGACGTGTGAAAAACCTATCTAATATTTTGCTATTAATATCAAAATGTCTTTCACGACTCTAACTCCTTCCACTTTTTGTGATGTTTAAATTATAAAGAAATTATTTTAAACATCTGGGTATACAACATTTCTGCGAAATATTTTCCTTCCTAAAAGTCATTACCTGAGCATTTCGCAATGCTTTCAGAAACTAATTTGCATTTTTACTTATCTTTTACGTGGTAGTTAATGCGAAGTGGAATAAGGACAGAAGGAAAACTGCATATATGGAAGCTTAGCTCAAAATGTCAATGTCGTGCCTTGATTTATTCCCTGTTGGTCTGATTTAACCACCTTCCCTTCCAATATCTGAATCTTTCTAAAATAAAAACATATTCTCTCTCATTCATGATTTAAAATTTAATTCTTATTTTTATAATAGCTGAACAATAATTACTGTAAAAGAGGAAGATGCTCAATCATATGTTAAGATTATGTATAAAACTGAACCTCTTTAAAGCACCATTTATTTGTTGTTGTTGTTGATTATTTTTTTGATTGCTTTGCCATATCTTTAAAAATTCTTAATCTGCATTAAAAAGTTCCTGTTAAAAGTAATATTTTTTATATAAATAAATATTAATTTTAAAGTGATTGTTTATAGCTATTTGTTGCTAAGATATGAATGTCGATGATATTATGCAAAGCCATTTCTTTTGTCATATTCGTATTTGCAGACATCTGTTTTTGCTTAAAGTTGTTTTTTAAATTTATTTTAGATTCCAGATATTCAAGTCTGTTGAAGAGTCTCCTATTGTGTACATTAATTCTCCTACCAATTTAGAGAACGTTTGGCACAATCATCTTGGTTTTTCTATTAATAGTTATAATTTGAAAGCAACGTATTCTAATTCATCTGCGAAGGAAATAAAATTTTCCTTAACAAAGTATTTAGATCATGGTTATTTATTTCATGTAAAAGAAGAAAGAATAATTCGAACCTTTTCACAAGAAGATATAAATGAACAGTTGATTGTTATTATATTGAAAAGTAAGGCTGAAACCTATGACTATTTTACTTTCCATGTTTCTGTGAATGAGTCAACTTTTCCAATGGAGTACAGGTATTAAAAATATTTCAATTTTATATGTTAGCTTCTGGTATAGTTTTAAATTTAAATTGTAAATTCTTTAATTCTTGTGAAATTCTGCTTTAATGATTGGAAATTAAACTTTTCTTGATACTATATTTTTTAACTTTTAGAAAACATTTAACTGCTTTGTAAATTTTCTTGTGAATTTAAATATTACCTTATAAGTGAATTTTATCCATAAAAAACTTTGGGAAAAGTAATCTTATTTGAAAAATACAGTATTTTATGTTGGTTTTACCCATAATTAATGACAATTCATCACCTTTGTGCATTGCATCCAATTGTGTGTTCGTTTTAACTTTATTGCTGTTTTGTCCTTTCAAAAAATATATCAAAAATGGATATTTTGTCTAATTTATTTTTTTAAGTTTAATTTTTAATGTCATATTTGAACCCATATTTACCGGAAATATCCATTAAAAAAATACTTATTTTAGAAATTTTTCCAAATGGTTAGTAACTTTATCATTTAAGGAAAGGAATTTGTGAGGTATTGTTTTAGTTTTAAAATATTTGAAGGAAGACATTTGTGATACTTGATCATATTTGTGTCTTTTATATTCTGCTGTAAAATTTTACTGAATTTGGAATTCATTATTTTTTATTTGTTGATAAATGTGGAATGTTTTATAAAAAGAAATGAATATCTGCATTGAAATTTTGTTTTACATTATTGCAACTGCTTTTTGTTTTTCCTATGATAAATGTGAATAGTGGTTGTTTTAAAAATGTATTCACTTAGGAATGTTTTTTTATTTCTATATTTTTCTGTATAGAAATCTCTGTATAATATTTTACTGAAACTTCAAATTTTATTTCAGTGTACAAGCTAACATGAATTATTTATTAATTCTTATCAACATTTTAATTTGTTTTGAATTGTATTTTAAAATTTTTCTTTCGTAAATTTTTTATTAAAATAATCCATAAAATTATATTTTTTTAAAATAATTTACAGAATGGATTTTCAATGGGCTGTTGTTTATTTTCCACATGCTGAATATTCTGTATGTGAAGATAGTGGATCTTTGAATATAATGATTCAGCGATCTGGAAATGCAAATGTGTCTTCTTATGTTACTATTTCTGCCATCGAGCAAACGGCTAAGGAAGGCCTTGATTATGTTTCAAGACGGGTTAGCAAAATCCAGTTTGATCCAGGTGATTTGAAATGTTTTTTTTTAAAAAATAATTATTAATGTATATTACATCAAATGTTGGATTTTGTTAAAAATAATCATGAATATTTTACTGAGTAGTATATTATGAATTAAAATGTTTATTTTAATTACTTCAGCAAAATGGTAATGTATTTTCAGTTACTTTAATTTAATAAAAAAACACTTGTCACTAAACTATATTAATTTCGAGTATTCTTTATTTAAAAGATTTTTATTAGAATATCAACATTCCATTATGTGTAAATATAGTTTGTAAATTATCATTAAATAAAAATATTTTTTCATGGTATTTGTTTCTCAAACAATTATACTTAGTGAAATTAATCAATTTATCTCTTTGTATTCAAATAATTTCAATTGAATAATTTTTCTTGATGGATGTTCTGAAATTTATCTTTTTTTAGTGTTTCTTAAATCAGAGCAAAAGGTATTAATGGGCTTTTAGAATTTAAAGAAAGAAAAAGGTTTAAAAAATGGGGAATACTTTTTTCTGCCAAAAATTAATAGTTGTATGTTTTGTATTCTGAACCTTTTATCTCTCTAGGAAGAAGCACTTCTACTAAGCTATCAGAGAGTATAATTAGCTGGTTTATTTGAGGCTCCCATCATATTGTTTATACTGTTGTGGCATTATTTAGATTAACAGATAATTTTAATTTGCTTGCTCTTTAAAAATTAGAAAATTTATTCAAAAAAAGTTATTATTTTAAAAAAAATTACTATTATTACTACATTAAAAAGTTACTATTTTAAAGTTTTTCATATTTTAAAGTCATTTTGTAAAATAAGAGGGTATTGATTGGTTTAGAGTGAAAGAGTTGCTCTTATCCCCCCCCCCCCCTTTTCTTAAAAAGACAATTTAATAATTTTTAAAGCTAAATTCCTTCATTTGTCTGTGTGTTGTGCTATAAAGTATCTGTACATGAAGTATTGTATGAATATGTTTGCTAAGATATGTAGTTTTCTTTTGAAATACATTTGATAGACCATTTGTAATATAGTTTGATAAGCATAAAAGGGGGGGGGGACTGAAATTTCGATGTTTGTTAATTTAATTAAACTCCAATAACAAAATGTTTGTCTATCTTAACATTTTTCAAGTTTTAGTGATTTTTAAATCATGATTTTTTTTTTTTACAATTAAAACTACTGTCTTGAACAGAAAAAGGTAAATTTTCTATAAATGTAATCATGTGGATATATTAATTTTTGTTGTGGATTTTTTAAGATAAAAATGTAAATTTTGAGTTCAAAAGGAATTTAAAGTTAATTCTTTGTAGAATATGACTTTCAAACGTTATCAGTCTCTTGATCATTTGAATTATTTCTAATCTTTTATTTAGAATTCAGTAATTAGAGATTGTCAGATTTCTCAAATGAAGAGAATTTTGTGGTGTAAAAGTTTATATTAATAATTAGAAAATTTTATTATTAACCAGATTATTACTAATTAATAAGTTTGTTAGCAATTAGGTATAATATTTTATTAATAACTTTTATTTTTTTATAGTACTATTTATGCTATGCTTTAATAAATTATGCATTTATTAAAGCATAGCTTAAATAGTACTATGCTTCAATAAATTATGCATTGTTAATGGTATTTATTGAATTATTTTAAAAGGCCCCATGGTTAAATTTCTGATACAGCTTTCTTCTGAGATGTTGATTGAAAAATGTTGATTTTATGATTTGGGCTTTTACAATATATTTATTGTTTTGAACAGTATGTGTCAAATTATGTAGGTTGGAATATCTGTTTTTTTTTTTTTTTGTTTTTGTATTCAATAAAAATTGTTTTTTTTTATGTCTGTTGTCTTAAGTTTGCTTTTTCTTTATAGTTGGTGCAAAGCAGAATTTTTCTCGTTAAAATTGCATTGCATTCCCATCTTTTAAGAAAGTTAGAAAAGAGAATATTGGAAACTAATTTTTGCATCACATTTATGTATTTAGTTTTGCTTAAAAATTATAACATATTTTTGAAACATGATGCAGATGGTTTTTCATTTTTACAGAAAAGAGATGTATATGTGTAAAGTTTATTTCTTAATTGATTTAAAATTGCTTAGGGTTTAAAGTTTGCAGTGGAAATTACGTATTTTAGGCTACAGTAGTTCATTGTTATTAAGGTAAATCTTCTGAAGGTCTTTTTTTCAAGCAAGTTTGATTTTTTTGTGTTTTGAGATAGAAAACTAGTGAACAGTTTTCAAATTAAGTTTCCTTTAGTAAATCACATCATATTCATAAATTTATTATTAATTTTATAGGTACAGTTGATACTATTTGGAAAATAGTTATTGTCAAGGACGATCTTGAAGAAGCCCCTATAGAACAATTACAAGTAACATTGACTGATCCTGAAAACTGTATAATTATCAATCATAATAGAACTATTGTCAGTATATATGATTTAAATAGAGGTAATTAATTTTTTTAACTATTGAAAGTTCAGTATTGTAAATTACTTTATATTCTACTTTTTTTTCAGAGTTTTTGAAATGTTGATAAATATGAGATTGCCTATGCATATATTAATTAAAAAATATTTATTTTTAGGTTCTTGCTCACAAATACCAAAAGGAGAACCACCAAATGCCAAATTAATTGATAATTATCCAGTACTTGTGAATAGCAATGATGACAGTGAGGTAAGTGAAACCATTCATTTTAATATTTAGTGTCCTTATTAATCATATTTCAATTTTATGTAAATAAATTTCAAGAATGATCATGTTTTGCCCAAATAAGGTGTACAAAAATTTAAAAGAGTTCTATAAAATGAAAGAGCTCTTTTTTTTTTAATTCCTCATAAGGTGAAAAAAAAAATTTCGTTCTCAGCAACTGATTTTTAAAGGAGTTTGCTTCTTCAGGTCTTTTTTTTTAAAAGTGAAATATGTTAATAAAGTTAATCTATTAATACCTTAATTTAGTTCTTTTTGAGCATGGCATTTCGAATGGAAAATTATCAAGTAATTTTGATAATTTTTTTCCCAGAAAGGCAACACATCATGGTATTCAGTATTTGTGGTAGCAAGTGTAGCCCAATAAAGAAAATCATTTACAGTATCTGCCAAAACATTAAGTGAGATCCACTCAGTATTGTTTGCCAATCATTGCATTGGCATCTCTAGGTATTTCTTGCTGTTAATGGTCAGGCATTTCAGCCTTTGACTGTACCAAACAATTTTTAGAAAGACTTACATCAGTGTGAATAGCTAAGCTTTTTTCATTTCTTCAGCATTTCCTATTTTTTCATCAATATTTTAATTTCCTACCCAACCTTTCTGTATAAAATGGGCTCTATGTGTATTTCACCTTCCCTTTAAAGTGTTGCCCGTTAGTTAGGGGCCCCCTTGTGTGAACTATTCTATGTATCATGTATAAAAAGTAGAACTTTTGTTATTCATTTTTTATTTTTTACTAATATTATAAAAGCTTGGCTTTGAGTTCATGCTGATAAATTTGCTATTCTGAATTTTGAGTGAAAAAAAAAAAAGAACTTACTAGTTTTATTATACTATTGTATATGCTATAATGTTCCATTTATTTAATGTTTTAGTTTAACCTTCATATCTGTTTGTCCTTTAAAAATCTATAATCAGTGTTATGTTTTAATGGAATGTTTTTTGTTTGCAGGAAGGCAATGGAGATAGTGAAAATATGAATTATTTAAATTTCCCTATGGTTAGTACAAATTTTTTTAAATAAGTATAATTCATTCATTTTAATGTATGCATTTTTGTTTGATACATATTCATTTTAGAAAAAGTAAAAATTATAAAGTCAAGAAATAAGTAATATTACTGTTCTGTTTACACATATCCAATTAAAAATTGCTGATATGTGATTCATACTTTATCAAAAGTATTTTTTAAAAGTTTTAATTCCATTTATTGCTTTTCAAGTTAACAAATTTTGTTGGCTTACTAACTGTTACTTACTAAGTGTTACTTAAACAGCTATTTTTAATGCATGAAATCATCCATGTGATTTTTTTTTAAAATATAAAAGTTCTTAGTCCAAATTTTTATTACAGGTTTAGTAATTTAAACCAAATTGTTTGATAAACATGTATAATAATTTAATTGTTTTTGTAACCTGCTATTGTTTGTCTGATTTCATATGTAACATCAGTAAAAGTTTTATGTTGGATGTGCCCAAATCTGATAAATGATCTTGTAGTACTGTGGTAATGAAAATTATTGTGTGTGGCATGAATAAGCATTAAAATGATTATAAAAAATTAACATGTTTTAGAGGAATTTATTTAATTCATTAATTAAAATTAATTAATTTTAATGAAAAATAATAATTGTAGAGATAATGATTTTGTAATTTTCCCCTTATAAATTGATTAAAATAAATGGATATTTTATTTCTTGTTTTGGGATTTATAAAAAAGGAATATTAAAAGAAAAGAAAGATTATTTATATGTTGAAAAATCTCCAGAAAATATGTTCTCTTATAATTATTTCTAATTTTCAAATGTTCAAATTTGAAGCCTATTAAGTTTTTTCTTTAATATTCACAGGAATGCAATCAATATATATATGACTTGCTACATTTTGAAACATACTCTCAGACTTTATATCAATGTGATGGTGAGAAATGGATTCCCTGGTATCCAAAAACTTCAAGTACACAAATAAATTCTGAAACTCTTTCATTTGATTCTTTTCTAAATCATGAAATTTCAACAACAGAAGACTTTGAAACCAGCACTGTAGAAGAATTAACATCAAAAGAGATGACTACTCATCCTAGCTTTGAAATAGATAGTTGTATGAAAGGTAGCATAAAATTATTTATAATTATATATATACTTAAAGTTGTAATTTGAGAAGTTGATAACTAATGCTGATTTTATATATATATATATATATATATATATATATATATATATATATATAT